>KQ992534.1:80598-120274 GCA_001598015.1 Dorcoceras hygrometricum | reverse complement strand
TGTTTTTGCGGATTGCAGCTGATGCAAAATTTTAAAGTTTTTAAAATGTTTTGAGCTCATGTTATAAAAGATAGGGAGAGTGGCGTCACTATCGTTTATAACTTTTGAGTAATGCATCAGCGTCGGTTTTTCAAAATCATATATTGTTGCATTTGGTGCTTCCCAAAGCAGTTTTGTTTTTCAAAGACTAAAACTCCTGCTGTTTCATTGTTTTTGTTGAAACAGTGTAGGGAGAGCTTTTGTTTTAAATATGGGAAGACCAGCAGTTCACTCTCTTTTTGATTCCCACAAAAAGGGAGAGAATTGTTAGAACATGCATCGTTGTTTTGAGGTTTTGTGTATATCAAAAAGGGAGAGATTGATGGATCTGGATAACAAATCCAGTTTGAATTGAATTACACAAAACCTATTTATTGTGTTACTAATGTCTCTACTAAGTGTGCAGATGTTAGCTGGATTTAGAAGAAGCTTTGAATTACACAAAACCTATTTATTGTGTTACTAATGTCTCTACTAAGTGTGCAGATGTTAGCTGGATTTAGAAGAAGCTAAGCTGAAGCTGATACCGTAGCAGACCAAGGGCTGAAAAGAGTAAATTGTATTTTCGGAGGCCTAAACAAAGGAATTTGGCCAAAAACAGAAGAGCTCACTGCATAGCAGTGAGTCTTGCTCGTTGGACCGTTTCGGAGGGAATAGCACAGGCCTCATGCGAAAATGTGATCTGGAACAGAATCTATGAAGTCTGCTGGAAGAAATGTCGAAGAAGAAGATGAACAGTAGAAGTCTGGAATCAGTAGCGCAAGAGCTGGTATCAGCAATGATGACGTCAGCATATCTACTGGAGAAAGCTACGAGAAGCAACACGTCAGCATTGCTGATTGAAAGAAATCGAGAAATCAGCTGATGGATTTGAAGCGAAGAGAAATCTGGATTCAGCAATGATGACGTCAGCATGTCTACTGGAAGTAGCTACGAGCAGCAACGATGACGTCAGCATTGCTGATTGAAAGAAATCGAGAAATCACCTGATGGATTTGAAGCGAAGAGAAATCTGGATTCAGCAATGATGACGTCAGCATGTCTACTGGAAGTAGCTACGAGCAGCAACGATGACGTCAGCATTGCTGATTGAAAGAAATCGAGAAATCACCTGATGGATTTGAAGCGAAGAGAAATCTGGATTCAGCAATGATGACGTCAGCATGTCTACTGGAAGTAGCTACGAGCAGCAACGATGACGTCAGCATTGCTGATTGAAAGAAATCGAGAAATCACCTGATGGATTTGAAGCGAAGAGAAATCTGGATTCAGCAATGATGACGTCAGCATGTCTACTGGAAGTAGCTACGAGCAGCAACGATGACGTCAGCATTGCTGATTGAAAGAAATCGAGAAATCACCTGATGGATTTGAAGCGAAGAGAAATCTGGATTCAGCAATGATGACGTCAGCATGTCTACTGGAAGTAGCTACGAGCAGCAACGATGACGTCAGCATTGCTGATTGAAAGAAATCGAGAAATCAGCTGATGGATTTGAAGCGAAGAGAAATCTGGATTCAGCAATGATGACGTCAGCATGTCTACTGGAAGTAGCTACGAGCAGCAACGATGACGTCAGCATTGCTGATTGAAAGAAATCGAGAAATCACCTGATGGATTTGAAGCGAAGAGAAATCTGGATTCAGCAATGATGACGTCAGCATGTCTACTGGAAGTAGCTACGAGCAGCAACGATGACGTCAGCATTGCTGATTGAAAGAAATCGAGAAATCACCTGATGGATTTGAAGCGAAGAGAAATCTGGATTCAGCAATGATGACGTCAGCATGTCTACTGGAAGTAGCTACGAGCAGCAACGATGACGTCAGCATTGCTGATTGAAAGAAATCGAGAAATCACCTGATGGATTTGAAGCGAAGAGAAATCTGGATTCAGCAATGATGACGTCAGCATGTCTACTGGAAGTAGCTACGAGCAGCAACGATGACGTCAGCATTGCTGATTGAAAGAAATCGAGAAATCACCTGATGGATTTGAAGCGAAGAGAAATCTGGATTCAGCAATGATGACGTCAGCATGTCTACTGGAAGTAGCTACGAGCAGCAACGATGACGTCAGCATTGCTGATTGAAAGAAATCGAGAAATCAGCTGATGGATTTGAAGCGAAGAGAAATCTGGATTCAGCAATGATGACGTCAGCATTTTCGGAGGCCTAAACAAAGGAATTTGGCCAAAAACGGAGGAGCTCACTAGTGAGTTTTGCTCGTTGGACCGTTTCGGAGGGAATAGCACAGGCCTCATGCGAAAATGTGATCTGGAACAGAATCTATGAAGTCTGCTGGAAGAAAAAGAAAAGAAAGAAGATGAACAGTAGATGTCTGGAATCAGTAGCGCAAGATCTGGTATCAGCAATGATGACGTCAGCATATCTACTAAGCTGTGAGGTCTGGATTGGATTCAG
This sequence comes from Dorcoceras hygrometricum, assembly GCA_001598015.1. Lineage (NCBI taxonomy): Eukaryota > Viridiplantae > Streptophyta > Magnoliopsida > Lamiales > Gesneriaceae > Dorcoceras > Dorcoceras hygrometricum. The sequence continues at coordinate 117,811 of KQ992534.1, read as the reverse complement.
CAATGATGACGTCAGCATGTCTACTGGAAGTAGCTACGAGCAGCAACGATGACGTCAGCATTGCTGTTTAAATCAAAAATCAGCAGGAGCGCAAGAGCTGGAATCAGCAACGCTGACGTCAGCATATCTGTTGGATGAAGCTGGAATCAGCAACGCTGACGTCAGCATATCTGTTGGATGAAGCTGGAATCAGCAACGCTGACGTCAGCATATCTGTTGGATGAAGCTGGAATCAGCAACGCTGACGTCAGCATATCTGTTGGATGAAGCTGGAATCAGCAACGCTGACGTCAGCATATCTGTTGAGAAGAGAAGAGGAATCAGGTCACTGTTGAAGTTGCTGTCAACAGATACCGTGCGAAGAGTTACTGTTGACAAAGCTGTTTGCAGATACTATTACAGAAGCTGTTGGCAGACATCACCATTTAAAAGGGAAGGAATCTGTGACTGAATAAAGTCGTGCAAATTGCCTCAATTCAAGGGAAACAAGATTTTGTACTATTCTGGGAAAAGTACAATTTACGAGGATGTTTGCACGCATATGGAAAGAAGACAAATTAGCCATATGTAGCGCTGAACAGATTTGGAAGCTATCTAACGGCCATATTTCAAACAGAGGCTTATTTATTTGAGTAGAGCGCCATTGAAGACGAGAAGAAGTTGGTCACTGTGAGGCTGTCACAGAAAATATGTTGAACTGCACAGTGTACCAGCAGAGGGAAAAATGAACAGAAAGACGAAGCAATCGACCGCCAATAGAGAGGAGCTTTCACGAGAGTCGATTGCTGAGTTTTAATTAGCTTGTGTAGAGCAATTTCCTTAGTGTGTGAGAAACAGAGAGTTGAGAGCTTTATTGTATTAAATCTCACACACAGAGATTCATTCACATCCATTGGTGAATGAATCTCAAAACCATTTCACAACAGGTTCCGTCCAAGCACGATGACGTAAAACTCATGTGTATGTAGTTAGTCACACAGTTGCGGCTGGTGTGCATTGTTGAGTCTAGGAGTACATACAAGTGCTGCTTGTGTGGGTGGGTGTTTGCAGATGTGCTGTAACCATCAAAGTCTTCTAGTGGAGCCTTCCGAGGTGGAAGAAGGGGAGATGTAGGACATTGAGGTCCGAACTTCCAGAAACAAATCGCTTGTGTATTGTACTCTGTTATTCATTCAGCACCTGCTTTACTTTAGCATCGCATAACATATTTGAAGGCATACACAGTTAGCACATTTGCACAGTCGAACAGATTTATGTTGCACATAAATCTGTTTGAATCGTTTTAAAATACTAAGGATTCAGTTCTGGTGTTTCTGCATGATTTTAATTTCATACCAGATCTGTCTCCGGTGCTCTTTGTATTTTATATGTTCAAGAACCTTGAGCTATTGCAGCTCGTTTATAGCAGCGCAAAATTTTTACTGTTTGTCAAATCAGCGCTGGCTATCTTTTTGATCCTATTTTCGGACCAACACACATCCAGTACTCTGGCCAGAGATTTATACACTATTGTCTCCTCAGATAGCATAGTATATCCACGCATTAAAGTGAGCGGTGAATCCTCGACAACGAAGCATCGACTCCTACATGCATCGGGACCTCACCCAATCCCACCACCTAATGACCCCAAGTGAGTCGGTAAACGGGTCAAAGTGAGGCGCCTATCATGTAGAGTCTCAATGACGTTTCGAGTAGTGAGGACTAATCAGTACAACCAAGACCTCGGACTTATCCACTCGACAAATGGTAACCACTTGGAAAGTCCGAACGAGGGTAGTTCGATAGATCACCAGGTCACTATCCATCTGCATGCTCAGAACATCACAATGTTCCATACCAATGAAACATGGTACTTCACATCGTAGATGCTAGTCTCAAGCTCGGGCGGCCTTATCCTCATTTTGACGGCCCAATCGACTAGGAACGTGTTCAGAATACACAGTGACTATTAGATGTGTTTCATGATAGCCATCACATCCACTATCACATCTAACATACACTATGGTGCATTCTAGGTCTTTATCCAACACAATTGTTAACACTATAATCATAATGAAAATAAAGAATGCCATAAAGAAATGCGTATATCATATATAAAGATCGTTATACACAAGAGTCAATAAAACCCACACGCCATAAGTTGGCTAGTTGGGCATCTACTCTAACAAAATATTGAATTATTATTTGTTATTTCAAGCGCAAGAAATCAATTTCCTTGCAACACCATATACTATTTAGAGCAACCAGTGATAGGAACCTACCAAGGAGTCATAACTATCAAAAATTTGGAGGTCCCTATTAAGGAATCCCAGGAAAAGAACCAGATCTACTGATTCTTGGACTAGAGTTTCTAGAGATACACCAACCTTGGAAATGACTTGAGAACGGAATGGACTTCATGGTGGAAGATCATATCTAGAAGATTCAATAACTACCAGTTCATTCTAATTATATATTTCAGTAGGAATGTTATATGAACAATATAAGGCAGAATACTTCGCTGCTTATATTGATTCCGGAGCAGGGATCTGCACATCAAAAAGAGGATTATTTCCAAAAGAATTAGAATATGATTTAACACAAACTGCTGGACGAGATTTCTCAAAGAGAATCTTAATCGTTACAAAAGGAATTTTCATGATACAGGAGCAGACATCTTGTTAGGAAACAATTTCCTAAAAAATTTTAAACGACACACAAGAAAATGAAACTCGGCGACTTGATTCACTACATCATGTGATCACAATCCTGGTTCAACGATTACAAGACGCATTTTATCAAAAAAGCCGATTCAACTTCGCAGCAAGCGTGGCGATGACGACAAACTGCTGCACCTAAAAATTAAGGGTTCAAGAGGATTTGGAGATACAATGCTCCAACCAAGGTCTAGACAAAAGTTTTAGCCAAAAGAAGTCGAATTTATTAAAATATCCTTACATCAAAAGGATATAGAAATAAAATCTAAAGTATCCCTTGAAGATGTCAAGCGAAGTGTTGGATCTGTGTAATTAGATCAGATCTTAGTTTTGATGAACACAAATCTTGTTATTTTGTATCTAACATTTTATGTGAGTGTGCAGGTTAAGCTGATAGCAGATCAGATCAGAGACAAGCTGAAAGTTGAAGAACTGCACAGTATAAGCAAAGAACTGAGCTCAACTGAGGAGAATAAGATCAGAAGGAATTTCGTATAAGATCAATTCAGAGCAATTCAGTTAAGAGATAAAAAAACAGATCAGATTAGAAGAAAATATCAAAGATAAGAGATACAAATCATCTTAGAGCAGAGCGATTCAGATTAAAACTTAGAGCAGTCCAGCTGAGAGCTGAACGAACTAAGACATATACCAGAACAGCTCAGAGAAGAACAATTGAGAGATTCATATCAGAGATATATCAGCATAGAATCATTCTGAATAGAGCAGATAAGAACAAGATCAGCTTAGAGAAGAAGAGCATAAAAAGATCATAACATAACATAAAAGAACGAATTAGATTAGAGTAAGAACAGATTAGAGGGAGCTTCATAGTGCATCAGCTGAAAGACGATAAGATGAAAGGTGATCAGCTGAGAGGAGATCAGCTTAGAGGAAGAAGAAATAATGTTGAAGAGTAGATCAGAGCAAGACTCACATTAGAATAGCTCAGAGCAGATAAGCTCAGAGCCATTCAGCTCAGAGCAAATCAGATCATGGAGCAAAGCAGTTTGAACGCGAGCTCTCTTTAAGACTGAATTAATGTAGTTCAAACTGACTTTATATGTCTAAATCAGGTTCGGAACAAGTACAAAAAAACATTAAATGACATCACCTACCTATGTACGATGAAAGGACAACAAGGACACAATGTCAGAAACATTACAAAAGCTTTTAAACGGCTGGGAGATTGTGTCCAACGATAACATAAGACCATAGGCCTATACAAGAGCTGAACCGATGAAGCAATCAAGTGAAGAGAGAGTGGCAAACGAATAGTGAGACAGAAGAGAAACAAATAGAGTCGTCGCCATGGGAAGAAACAAAAGAGCAAAGAAGTCAACGATCAGATCAGAGGAGCTTAATCTTCATAGTCGACTGCTAATCCTATCAGCTTTGAAAAAGCACTTCCCAGTGTGTGAGGAAACGTTCGAGAGTTTATTCACTTTAATATTTCTCACACTCAGATTCACTCACAAACATGAGAGCCAAGAGCTGAATAGCATAGATGAGTGAATCACAACCCAAATATACACAAACAAAGTCTTGACACGAAGACGTAAAACTTAGTGTTTGTAGTCTTTCGCACAGAGACGTTAAACAAGTGAAAATAGAGTAGGATAGAGCGATTCTAGGAGTTCAGCGTGGGGAGTGGGTAATTCCCAGCTGAGTGGGTCAGTACAAATCTTTGTATGATCAAAGTCTTCTAGTGAAGCCTTCCAGTTTGGAAGAAAGGGAGACGTAGGAGATTGAGCTCCGAACTTTCATAAACAAATTCCAGCGTACGATTTTTAATAGCTTTCTTCATTGCATGTTTTTTACCTACAACTTTCGGTTTAAATCTCATAGAGTATATCAGATGTTTTCCGCCTTTTTTTTATACCTGATCTTATATACTTCTCGGTGCTCGAAGTTTTCAAGAACCAGAGCTATTACAAATCATTAATTTATTTCTTAAAGTTCAGATCTCGAGCAATCTATTTCGTATTGAAGTTCGCGATCTGTTTTTCGATCCTATCAATTGGTATCAGAGCATGTTCTTGAAAAGAGCATTTTAAATTGAAAATTTTTAAAGGTTGCTAAAATTTTTAGGTCTCATTTTTATTAAATACTGGGAGAGTAATGATTTTGAATTCTGGCGTTGTTTCTTCTGTCGAGCTTACATGGGTTGCGCGAGACCTGTTTAGACGCCAATTTCTTTGATTTTGGTTGTGCTAAGTTATTGCACATGGGACAAAATCAGAGAAAAATGAAGAAAATATGTGAATTTGAAGATCATTTATCTTTTAATCTGAGTACTGAAAATTAAAATTTATGTGCTCCGATTGTTCATAAAAATATATTCGTTGCGACAAAAATCACTCTGTACTACTTTAATTTTTGAATGCTTTTAAAATTTTTTTGAGCTTATTTTATAAATATAGGGGAGTAATGATTATCGATTGCAGAGCAATTTTCTGAAAGAAAAGTGCAGCAATATCTCTTCTGTTGTGCTGACACAGATCGTGCACGATCTATGTGGATGACAAGATCTTTATTTTTAGTTATGTTAACATTAGAGAAAATGGAAGAGATAATGTTAATTCGATTATCATTTATCTTCTAATTTGTGTAGATGAGAAAAATCAGTTGCACTCGTTCAGCTTTGAATATTTTATTCAGGGCTCAGTCAGCTTTTATCAAATCTTTTTTTGCTTGTATTGTTTATCAGTGCTACAAAATTGTTTTAAGATTTTAAAACTCATGTTTTGAAAGTTACGGGGAGTAATGAATATTGAATAGAAGTAATATCTTCGATTGAGCTGACACTTAATTTGTGTGGACGCCATTTTCTTTGGTTCTGGTAGTGCTGTTGATAGCGCATGGGACAAAATCATAGAAACATGGAAGAAATTATATGCATTCAATCTTCATTTATCTTCTAATCTGAATAGATGAGAATTTTCAGTAGCATATGATTAGTTTTTAAAATTCATATCATGCATGATGTTTTCTGCAAACTGTCGTCCCTTCCAAAATGTTTTCTTTTCGAAAACTGAAAACCCCGTGATGTGTTAAGGGGGAGTGTTGGTCCGAAAAAAAAAAGGATCAGCAGCCGCGCTTGTTAAAAGACTTTAGAAAATTTTGCGCGCTGCTACAACACTTGAGGTGCAATACCTCTTGTTCTTGAACATCTAAAAACTCACCAAGAAGAGCACCGGAGACAGATCTGGTATGATTTAAAAATCATGCGGAAAATACCAGAACTGAATCCTATATTTTAAAACAACTCAAACAGATTTATGTACAACATAAATCTGTTCGAGACTTGTGCTTGTGTGCTGCTGAAAAGTTATGCGATGCTAAGTAAAGAGCAAGTGCTGATTTGTTATGCGTGCGTGCTGAAATGCGATGTGTGCTGAACTGTAAACGTGCAATGCTAAAGTAAATGCTTGCTGAATGAATAAAGAACACAATACAGTACGCAGCATATTTGTTTCTGGAAGTTCGGACTTCAATGTCCTACATCTCCCCTTCTTCCACCTCGGAAGGCTCCACTAGAAGATTTGATCTTACAACTGCGTGTACAGACCCAATCCAACAACCAGCAGCTGTGAGAACTCCTAGACTCCACAAATGCACAACAGCCTCAACTGTGTGACTGACTACATACACATGAGTTTTACGTCTTCGTGCTTGGACGAGAACTATAAACAGATTTCGAGATTCATTCACAAACAGATGAGAACGAATCTCGGTGTGTGAGATTGATACAATGAAACGCTCAACTCTCTGTTTTTCTCACACAATAGGGAAATGCTCTAACAAGCTAATCTAGACTCAGCAATCGACTCTCGTGAAAACTCCTCTCTAATGGCGGTCGATTGCTTCGTCTATCTTTTCTTATTCCCTCTTGTTGGTGCACTGTATATTCAATGTAATTCTGCCACAGTGTTGTAGTTGCACCAACAACTCGAACTCTCAACCGAACTTCAACTCGTCAACCTTCTTCAATGGCGCTTCTCGAATATATAGCCTCTGTATAATTTCTTCCCGTTGGACACAACTCCTTCCCGTTCAAATATGTTCTGTAAAGTACTGACAGGGGAACAGTACTTGCGTCCTTTTCTTTTGCAGGCTTCTTGTCGTTTTCGCCATTTGAATTGAGCTCAGCAGTTGACATCCAGCTTTGATAACTCTTCGTAAGTTGTCAACTGCTTCGCTGCTGATATATCACTACGACTGAATCTTTGCGTCTTGTTTTCCTGCGACTGGATATTGTAGCTCGCGACTGGTTGAGTAGCAACAGCTGATTCATTCTAAGCTCTCGACTGGATGCTGCTGTTGCTTGCGTCTGGTTGTCCATTGCTTCGCCTGAATCTTCTTCAACAATAATAGATTTATCTTCTTGCGTCTGGATACTCAAACACTGCGTCTGGAAATCTTTGCGTTGCTACTGGATCTTGCGACTGAATCTTGCGACTGGTTAACAACGCAAACTCTTCCTGCTGAATCTTTAGCGTAAGAGCAAAACGCTGTCGTATCAACTTATGTAAACGACATCGTTTTGCTATCGCTATCTCCAAATAGCATCTGCTGGTGAACAGTAGCTTGCGACTGGATAACTCCTCAACGACGTCGCTTCTTCTTGAGTCTAGATGCACAAGCTACCTGCTGATTCTTGCGACTGCTCTCTCAAATCATCTGCTGAATATGATGACGTCACCGATGACGTCATCAACGCTAATCCATCTGCTGATTCTCCAGCACGACGTCGCTTCATCTATTTCGCTTCTCTTCTCATCTGCTGAAACTTATTGCTAATGCAAAACGCTGTCGTTCCAACTTATTCACGCGACATCGTTTTGCAATCGCCAACTCCAGATACCAACTGCTGGTTGAAGCTCTCTGCTGATATTATATCACTTTAGCTTCCTGCTGAATGATGACGTCACTACTGATGTCATCTACACTTTAGCGCTCCAGCTGATTTCTTCATCGCTCCAACTCCAGCTTGCGATTCTTCTTCTTGAATAGCGACTGTTAATAGATTCATCAACAGTACTTATAAACGCGACTGCTAACAGATTCGTCAACAGTACTTATAATTGGAATCTTCTTCTTCGACGCAATTCTCCAGCGCGCTTCTCAACTCATGTACCAGCTGGTTCACTTCGCCTTTAGAGCTATCAGTTGGTTGTCATCGTTTCAGCTGGTTCATCATGCTCCAGCTGATTCAACTTGGCCTCCGCCTGATTACGAACAGCTGATTCAACTTTGGACGTCTCCAAACTTAATCCAACTGCCGATTCCATGAACACCAAAACAACTGCTGAATCTTTATATTGAACCAACTGCTGGACAGATTTATCAGCTTATCTTCCTCTCGCAATAAGCTTCTTCCTGCTGATAATCTTCTACGTTCCTAAATCCTGTGCACTTAGGTAGAATTGTTAGAAACACAATAACAAGTTTTGTGTAATTCAAAACTCAATTAGGATCTATCAAAACAGATCCAACAGGGAGATTTCTTTTTAATTATTAAGGGGAGACGAGATTTCGAATACTTTTGATTCCCACAAAAATAGGGGAGAAATATTTCAAATCCGTTTATTGGTGCTTTTGTTTTTCCAAGTTTTGTGTTAATCATAAAGGGGGAGATTTTTGGATCTGTGTAACAGATCAGATCTTAATTTTTATGAACACAAAACTTGTTATTATGTATCTAACAATTACGTGAGTGCGCAGGCTAAGCTGATAGAAGATCAGATCAGAGCCAAGCTGAAAGCTGAAGAACTGTGCAGTATAAACGAAGATTGAGCTCGGCCGAGGAGATAAGATTCAGATGGGGCTTCGTATAAGATCATTTCAGAGCAATTGAGTTAAGAGATAAAAAACAGATCAGTTTTGACGAAAATTTCACAGATCAGAGATACATATCATATTATAGCAGAGCGATTCAGATTACAGCTTAGAGCAATTCAGCAGAGAGCTGAATGAACTAATACATAGACCAGAACAGCTCATAGACGAACAAGTGAGAGATTCAGATCAGAGTTAAATCAGCATAGAATCATTCAGAATAGAGCATATAAGAACAAAAGCAGCTTAGAGAAGAAGCACAGAAATAGATCAGAACATAACAGAAAAGAACGAAGCAGATTAGAGCAAGAACAGCTTAGAGGGAGCTTCGTAGTGCATCAGCTGAGAGACGATAAGCTGAAAGGAGATCAGCTGAGAGGCGATCAACTTAGAGGAAGAAGAAATAATGTTGAAGAGCATATTAGAGCAAGACTCATATTAGAATAGCTCAGATCAGATCAGCTCAGAGGCATTTAGCTCAGGAGGTATCAGCTCAGAGCAAATCAGATCATGGAGCAAAGCAGTTTGAACATGAGCTCTCTTCAAGACTGGATTAAAGTAGTTCAAACTTGTTTGCTATGTCTACATCAGGTTCGGAACAAGTACAAGAAACATTAAATGGAATCACCTACCTAGATGAAAAGACAACAAGGACACAATGTAAGAAACATTACAGAAGCTTTTCAACGAATGGGAGATTGTGCCCAACGGTAACATAAGACCATAGGCCTATACACAGGGTGAACCGATAAAGCAATCAAGTGAAGATAGAGTGGCTAACGAATAGTGAGACAGAAGAGAAACAGAGAGAGTCATTGCCCATGGGAAGAAACAAAAGGGCGAAGCAGTCGACGATCAGATCAGAGGAGCTTAATCGTCATAGTCGACTGTTAAGACTATCAACTTTGAATAAGAACTTCCCAATGTGTGAGGAAACATTCGAGAGTTTATTCACTGTAATATTTCTCACACACAGATTCACTCACAAACATGAGAGTCGAGAGCTGAATAGAATGGATGAGTTAATCACACCCCAAATATACACAAACAGAGTCTTGACACAAAGACATAAAACTTAGTGTTTTTAGTCTTTCTCACAGAGACGTTAAAAAATTAAAACTAGAGTAGGACAGAGCAATTCTAAGAGTACAGGCACCGATACACGAAGCCCAGATCGAATGGCACATACACTGCTTATTCAACTCACACCAGAATAAAGAATGCACACAGACCACACAAGTGTTTTAATGCACACACTGAAAGATGGGTTAGGATTATCCAAGTGTGGGTTCCGAAAGGTCTAATCAAACCTGGACCCAAATAAATCAAAGGGTACTAAATTCTCTTAACTTGTGATTGTAGGAACAACTGGTTTCGAGATTGGAGCAATCGACATGGTATCTATACAGTGGATGTGCTAGGCACATGACTGGAGATGCCAAGCTGCTTACAGACATCAATCAATGCAACGGGCCCAAGATCACCTTTGGTGATAACTATAACGGTAACATCGGGAGTAAGGGTAAGCTTACCCATGGTAATTTTACTGTCAACAACGTTCTCCTGGTCGAGAACTTGTGCTACAATCTGATAAGTATCAGTTAGTTGTGCGACAGTAATTACTCAGTTAAATTTAAAAAGCACACTTGCACTGTTTATAATCTGGAAGGTCTGACCGTGGTAGGTTATCGATCTAGAAACACCTACAAAGTCGATTGGTCAGATCAACCGCATACAGAACAAACATGCCTAGTAGCTGATTCTTCCAAGAGCCGACTATGGCATCAACGAATGAACCATCTCAACTTCAAAACAATTGTCAATCTGAGTAAGCGAGAGTTGGTTGATGGTCTACCCAAATTAAACTTTTGAAAAGATAAGATTTGCTCTGGCTTTCAGCTGGGAAAACGTTTAAAATCAACTTTCAAATCTCGAGGCAGTGATAAAACCTCACGAAAGCTGGATATTTTACATATGGATCTTTTCGATCCAATACTCGTAACAAACTTAGAGGGAATGAAGTACAACCTTGATGTAGTTGATGTTTTTTCAAAATTTACTTGGGTGTTGTTTTTGAAATCCAAAGGTCAAACTGCCGACCAGCTGATCAAACTTTTGAAATGTTTACAAAGTGAGCAATCTTGTAATGTCAACCTGATTAGGAGTGACAGAGGAACAAAATTTTTGAACTTTAAAATCTCCTCCTATCTGGATGACCTCGGAATCAAACATGAGTTGTCTGCAGCTAGAACATCTCAGCAAAACGGGTTAGCTGATCGCCGAAATTGAACTTTAAAAGAAGCTGCTACAACTATGATTGCTGATTCCGGAATTTCTAAAAAGTTTTGTGCAGAAGCAGTCAACACCACTTGTTATACTCAGAACATATCAATGATAAACAAGCGACACGGTGTTACTCCATATGAGATCTAGAATGGCAAGAAACCTGACATATCTTATTTCAGGGTGTTTGGATGCAGATGTTTTATCCATATTAATGGTAAAACATATTTAAGAGCCTTTGATGTTAAATCTGATGCAGGTATATTTCTGGGGTACTCAGCCGTAAGCAGAGCCTATCGCGTCTCAAAAACCAGACACTAACTGTTGAAGAATTGGCGCATGTGGTGTTTGATGAAACTAGCTTTAGATCAACATCAGCTTTCAAGCTAAATGATCTGTGCACACATTCAAGACGAGGCACAAAACACATGTCAAGCTGGTGACCAGCAAGACATGGACATGTCAATCACCAACGCAGACATTCAGGATGTTGGGCAAGCTGGTCCAGATCGTGATCAAGCTGGTGGAGAACATGCACAAGTTTATGAGCAAATCACAACAAGTGGCATTCATGTAGATTAGCAGGAACGTAGGGGGAACTGCATAAACCGTCTTCCTCATATGGACCAAGTCTCCGGTGGAACAAAAAGCATCCACACGAGTTGGTCATCGGTAATCCTACTGCACCCGTTAGGAAACGAGGCCAGATGATAAACGAATATTTTAACTCTGCTTTCATATCGCATATAGAGCCTAAGAAAGTAGAAGAGGCCTTACTGTACCCGAGCTGGATAGAAGCAATGCAAGAAGAACTAGGGAAATTCGAACGTAGCAATGTATGCCATCTAGTTTCTAGACCTGATGATCAAAACGTTATGGGAACAAAATGGGTCTTAGGAATAAATTAGATGAAATGGAAATATAGTTCGAAACAAGGCTAGGCTGGTAGCGAAAGGCTATATACAAGAGGAAGGAATTGACTTTGAAGAATCCTTCGCACCAGTAGCTCGTCTTGAGGCCATTAGAATTTTTCTTGCATATGCATCTTTTAAGAATTTCAAAGTTTATTAGATGGATGTCAAAAGTGCATTCTTAAATGGCATCTTGAATGAAGAAGTGTATGTTACACAACCTCCTGGCTTCGTAGATCATACCAGACTGGAATATGTGTACAAACTTGATAAAGCGTTTTATGGTCTGAAACAAGCTCCCAGAGCTTGGTATGATATTCTGTTCAAGTTTTTAATAGATCATGATTTTGTTATTGATTCTGTCGACAAGACACTGTTTAAATTCGTGAAAAATGATCATGTCTTGCTCGTCCAGATATATGTTGATGATATTATATTTGGTTGTGCGACAAATTTTCCAAGCTTATGCAGGATAAATTCGAGATGAGCATGATGGGGGAGCTAACATTTTTCCTAGGTCTACAAGTAAAGCAGCTTGAGGATGGAATATTCATTAATCAAGCTAAAGTATACCAAAGAACTTCTCAAGAAGTTCGGGTTGGAGAAGTGTTCATCAACAGCTTCTTCGATGAGTGCTTCGATCAAACTGGACAAAGACGAAGCTGGAACTGCCGTTGAGGTAACCATGTACGTGGGATGATTGGTTCGCTTCTATACCTCACTGCAAGCAGGCCAGACATTATGTTCTCGGTCTGTATGTGTGCCATGTTTCAATACGATCCAAAAAAGTCTCACTACATGGCTGTTAAACGCAATTTGAAATATTTAAAGGGAATGCAGAACGTGAGCCTTTGGTATCCCAAAGACTCAAGTTTAAATTTGATTGGTTATAGCGATGCAGACTATGCAGGTTGTAAAGTTGATCGGCGTAGCACAAGTGGGACTTGTCAATTTCTGGGTGATAGACTAATTTCATGGTTTAGCAAGAAACAAACGTCAATTGCCACATTAACGACTGAGGAAGAGTACCTCGCAGCTGGAAGTTGTTGCGCACAAATGTTAGGATTCAACAACAACTCCGAGACTATGGCATTGATGCACAGGAACACCCATTTTCTACGAAAACATAACTGCCATCGCGATCACTCAAAACCCGTGCTGCATTTCAAAACCAAACACATTGACATACTCCATCACTTCATTATAGACCATGTGCAAAATAAAGATGTTCGGGTAGAGCATGTGCAAACAGATCAGCAAGTAGCTGATATATTCACCAAGCCTCTGTCGGACGCTAAGTTTTCTTACTTTAGAAACATCTTAGGTCTCTTGGATATGTCATGATTGTGTTCTGCATGCATATATTCAGGGGGAACAATCTAGTTCAAATAGATAACTCAACGGTCCGTTATTTGTCTTCGAGCTGGTCAGCACCGTGCTCGTTTGGTCCGGCTTGAGGCATGTCTAGTGAGATGTTATCACGGTGTTTGGTTTACTTGTTCCTGGCTGGTAAATAAAATTGAACGATAGAGATCGGGTTGCTTTTAAAACCCTTTTTAATCAGATGGTCATCTCTCTGAAATTTCAAATGACTCTTTAATATGATAATGACATGTGTCCAGTAAAACCATTCTCTCTCCCAACTCGTACATAAACAGTTTCTTTTAACTTTTTTACAGTATGCTTTCAAAATTTTGCGCATTCTTCGCACTACAGCAGGCAAATTTACAGCATTTTTTGTGCAATCTCTTGCATACTCTCAACTTCCTAACCCTTTATTATTAGAAAGGTCCGCTTCTTTCTTTGTCAACGCAATGCAGGTGGATTTTGCATCCGTGCTCGCTATGGAGCACACAGGGATGGCTCGCATGTTCAAGACCCTGGAGTAAATAGGGCTTAAGGGGTTTTTAGCGCATCCGGTTCAGTATATGAAAATGCAGTGGTTGAGTTCTTCACAAATGCGAAAGTGATAGCAGGAACAGTTGTTAGTTTCATCGCCATCATTGGCACTAACGAAGGAAGTTTTTGTTGAAACGTTTGGGCTACCTGCTGAGGGGATGAAAAGTTTTCTGTATATTCCGAATCAGCCTGTGGTTGAGATGCGTGGTAGGTTTTCTAGGTCTGATGTGCCGTTCAGGGCACCAAGCAAAAAGAAAGAGATGAAAATAGAGTTTCGTTTGCTGCACGATATTGTGGCTAAGGCGCTGTGTGCAAAGGCTGGATCATTTGATATGGTCACAAGATAGAAGTTCGATCTGATGGTAGCCATCACCGCTGAGTTGAAAGTCAACTGGGCACAAGTGTTTTTTCAAGTGTTGACGGCTATGGTGAACAACCCTACCCGTCAATCACAGGGCTTCGCGGTCCAGCTGAGTGTATTGTTGGAACGTTTGGTCAAGGCAGACCTCGGGGAGTCTGTCAAGTTGCACCCTAAAATAGTGTAACCAACAAATCGGTGCACACTTGTATCAAGAAAAATATGGATGTTAGACCAGCTGGTGAGTCCAGAAAACAGACACATGATACAACAAGTGGAACAGAGGGTGGGAAGTCGCATATGACCAAGCCCGTGGAAAATTAGAAGAGAAAGACAGAGAAGGCGACTATGGAGAAGCCGAAGAAGATGAAATAAAAGATGGTTAAATTGTTAAAGGACCGAGAGGTGGCTGGACAACAGCCACTGGAGGCTGGGATTCAAGTTTCTACAATGAAATCTAAGTCTGGGACCAGCTCAGACGAGGATTCGTGTGCGCTGGCGAGGCTGAAGAAACGTGCGGTAAGTGAAAGCAAGCGGTAGAGTCATCTGAATCTGAAGCTACTGTATCTGTTCCGACTGTGCTAATCACGAAGAATCACAGGACCAAGCGAACAAAGAAGGTGCCCCCCCCAATATTGATAATGAAGCTGAGACCCAACCTGGTCCCATTCATACTATACTAGCTGGGGGTGATAGGGCCTCTACCGCTGGTGGACCCGAAGCAAATACGGAGACAACTCCAGCAATGGAGACACGATATGGTGATGAATCCACTGCTGGTGGCCCATAAGGGCATGTGGGGACAACTCCGGAAACAAAAGGACGGGTTGATGGTGCTACACCCAACGCTGATGAGTAGGAAGAGCATATGGAATGTGGTAATCGAACGGAAAAGGACGGCCAGGATGGCAATGTATTGGATCTGTTTTTACATATCAGAATCTTAATTTTGATTAACACAAAACCTGCTATTATATCACTAATGGCTTAAGATTGATGTGCAGCCCTTAATTGTCTGGAAAAGACAAAAAGATATCCAAACTGGAACAGTAAGGGGACGTCCAAGTTGGTACAGTTGAAGATGTCCACGCTGGAACAATAAGGGGATGCCCAAGCTGGTACAACATAGTGTTTTCTAGGTCGCAGACGACACCAAGCTGGTTCACCAGCTTGGTACAAGAGCAGTTCAGTGATCAAGCACAGTAAGATTCAGTTAAGAGCAGAACTGTTCAAGCGTAGATCAAGTGCATTATACAAGAGCAGTGCAGTTGAAGAAGCAACCAGCTCAGTGTGACGACCAGACCAGCTCGAAGAAAATCAGAGACAAGTTGGTTAAGGTCAAACCAGCTCAGCGAGGAGAACATATATTGTCTGAAGACAAGAGCAGAATTGGACTAAACGACAAGAAAAACGATTTGAACGCAAGACTATACGAAAACTACTTATAAATGTTCAAATCGATTTGCTGTGTTTTCCTCTCAGAACAATGTTAACATGAGAAAAAGACATAAAGCCTGAAGAAGCATTAAATGACAAAGGACGCAAAGTACAACCTTGTCAGAAGACTTTTCAACGGCTTCAACTTTGTGTCCAACGGACAAATCTGCACAGAGGCTTTATATATCGGTACAGAGCACAAGCAGAGAGAGAGGTGGATGGATGCAAAGTGGAGAGAGTGTACGTGCAAGTGCAGAACTCAAAACAGAAGAATGCACAACACAACACAGTGCTAGTCGCAAGATTGCACACTCATGTGACTGCTGGTGTGCAAGATGGTTCAGTGCCCAGGTGTGAGCTGGTGCACTGACCGTAAAGCTTCAAAGTGAAATGAAGTCGACAGCACAAGCCGTGGGAAGATATTGAGAAACCAGCTTAGAGAGCACCTTCCCAGTGTGTGAGATTATTTATTCAAGAGATTGAGCATACACTGTAAATCTCACACACGATTCACTCATATATAAGAGAGTTGAGCGAAATAGAAAATGAGTCAATCAAATAAAAACTCTCCTTGCAGTCTTTGGACAGGGACTTTAAACAAGTCTATGTAGCCTTTCTCACTGAGACGTAAAAGAAGTGATCATTAGACACACAGCTTGCAGGCTGGTGTGCATAGGTGGCTAGGAGTTTTTACAGTCGAGGGCTGTCGGATCGGGTTGCAGTGGGAGCCGCTGTAATCAAAGTCTTCTAGTGGATCCTTCCCATTGCGGAAAAACGGGAGACGTAGAAGATTCAGCTTCAAACTTCCATAAACAAATTGTAGCGTATCTATTTAAAGCTCTCTGCATTTAACATACATGCACTGCATATTTAGAAAACTGCATATGTTTAAACCTGTAAACATGCTTTTGATTTTCATAGTTTAGGGGTGTTTTCTGCATGTTTTTATCATACCCAATCTGTATCTCGGTGCACAAATATATTTCAAGAACACTGAGCTATTACAGCTCAAGATTTAAATTAACCAGATCTCATGTGTTCAGGACCAGCTCGCAGAGCTGCTGGTAAAGTCCATGCGCAATCCGGTTCTAGTTTTGCGTGCCGTTTATTTTCCAAACATTTTCAAATACGTGCAATTTGAGGGTTCGGTGTTTAAATTTGTGTAAGAGCTTACATGTGTTGTGTGAGAACTCATGAGACACCCCCATATTCGATCCTATCACAACGTTTCCACTACTACTCAGGGCGAGCATGAGTGGTCTACTGCAGAGATGGAGACAACGGATGATAACCAAGAAGACTCTATGGAGGAGAGCCATATATCTACCCAACAAGCTCATCAAACCACAACCTACACTGGAAAAAGTGTTTACACTCCCGTAGAGATAAGGGAAATCAACTGGGTCACTCAATTTCTTCCGAAAATTGACCCAGCTGATAAAATCAAGGGAGTTCAACCTTATCTTGATCGACCAAACCCAGTCGAGGAACACTACCTGCTGGTCATCCAAGACATAAGGGACAGAGCAGAGTGCCAACTTCAAGTTTATGATCAGTGGCACAGGTTCCGCACTGATTATCGGTTGAGCAAGATTTTTTCTATAAAGACTATGGAAGAATTTGCGAACACTGAAAATAAACTGCTTCCATGGGCTGAGACGGACAAGGGCAGCGAGCTACTTCAGAGAAGGGACCTCATCTAGTACAAGTTGGTGGAGTTCCACTTACGCGAGGCTGTTGCTGAGCATTGGAAAAACTTCCACAAAGATAAGCCATCAGCCAATCAGGATATCATGGCCATCAGTGTGAGGATTGAGAAATTCGAATAGTGATTAATCAGTTTTGCTTAGGGTTAGTCACTAGATTTTGGAGATTTCGAATTTCAGATTTTGAGGAATTGTATTGAAGTTTGGTTTGTGAAGTCCGGCATTTGATATGGAGTTCAGCAGTAAGGTTATCGCTGGGAGAAGTTAAACCAGCAGCGTTTTTATGCGAAGGCTTACGGGCAATTCATCTGTTGGTATTTTAGTAGTAGCATGACCAGTTGAGAGTTTTTACGTAAGGAAGTCAGCAGTGAGTTGCATGAGCATTCAGCTGTTAGTATTTCAGCAATGGCGTAAGCAGAGGTCAACGCTAGTCAACTCAACAGTAAGTGTGTAGCGGCGAGCAGCAGTTAGCGTTAACGCTTTCTATCAGTTGTTGATGGCGCGGGAGTGATACGCTGACGTTTCTTGAAAATCAGACGTCGCGCTAATGCAAGGAATCAGGTGTAGCTCATTCCAGACGTCAAAGTAAGTCAACGGTACTGTAGAGAGTGCTCGCTGATTTAGTTGTGCGTCGTCGTTTCACTATTCAGTAGTCGCGCTTGAAGAGAAATTTGTTGGCAGCTGATGTGCGGGCGTGAGGATTAACAAGAAGGCGACATGTATTGGTCAACCCTGAGGAGTTGACTGCTGATGTTCTAGCGCTAATCAGTCGTTGCCTTTGCAAGGGATTTGATTCAGTAGAATGATCAGCTGCTGATAGAGAGGCGACGTCGTTTTATCTTTGTTAGCGGGAATCCTGATACGTCGTCATTTTGATTAATTGGTACGGCGTCATTTTGATGTCTCGTTGTGTAGTGCAACGTCTGATTGTATCAACTGATTCGATTGAAGGGAAACGCTGGTTTTAGTCGTAAGATTTCTACTATAGCATTTCCCGACGTCTTGTTTAGAGGAACAACAGCTGTTGTATGGAGATTTCTATATAAGTGTTGAGAGACACTTAGATTATTTTTCCACCCGATATTCTTATCTCCATCTTCGAAACCCTCGATAGCTACTGTTCACCCGAACACTTCTTCCTTAGATTTCTGTTGATTCCAGCAGTTGTTTTGAATGTTATTGGTGGCGCTGAGTTCCTTGTGACTTGCTCTTTCGATTGCTACTCATTTGAGGCTGTAGTTCGACCTTGGAGAAGATCGTGAATTAGCAGTGTTGTTCGATTATCTCCGCCTGGTGAGATTTGTTGAGGTAGAAATCAGCTGTGAGGTACGAATTGAGCAGTTCTAACAGCTTTGAGCGTGGACTTGCTCTTTCGATTGCTACGTCATTTGAGGCTGTAGTTCGACCTTGGAGAAGATCGTGAATTAGCAGTGTTGTTCGATTATCTCCGCCTGGTGAGATTTGTTGAGGTAGAAATCAGCTGTGAGGTACGAATTGAGCAGTTCTAACAGCTTTGAGCGTGGACATGGCTATATTTCGTGTTATGAATTACGTGAAAAGATTTTACCTGATTTGGTTATTGATGTTCTGTTTTCACGTGTTGTTATTGTATGCATTTAGAATTGATTTTTGAATGGCATTCATGCATACATATTGAGCCAGATTGATTGATTGATGTCCTGATCGAGAGCCACGTTGTGACTGGCCGACAGATGTGTCGTGCCCGAAAAGTCCAACACTATCATTGAAGTGGTGACTACCGGATTCGAGTGTCTACCACCGAGCTGTGATGGGCTGACGGGCCTCGAAGATCACGGACCGATGATTTCCCCGGTTGATACACTGTGTGGGTATAGAGGCTCGACTTGAGATGATTTTCCAGTTGATACACTGGTCTTGATTTCCGATTCCTTGATAGCCTCATGCATTTCATAGTATTGATTTATAGCATATTGCATGATTCGCTGTTTTGATGGCTCTTCGTACTGAGTCTTGACCTCGTATTTGTTTTCCTGCTTTTGTGTTTTGTGTCTGTGTTGCCCATTTGCAGGATCTTCAGGTAACCAAGCTGGACCGAGTGGAGTGCCAGCTGGTCGATACCCGTTCCCTTGAGTCCCAGTTTATTTTTATTATTTATTGAACCAGGGGATGCCCTGTGTCTTTATGTATTTTGGGGATCTGTATCTGAATTAAGATTTGAGGTTACCTCTTTTGTTTGAATTTGAATTAACTCGTATTTTGAGTACGAATATTTTGAATGATGTTTTGAGTTTAGGTCCATTTTATTTCGAAAAATTTTTAAGCCCTGTTTTACGCTTCCGTGATTATGTGCTTATTTCTGCTGTAATCTTAAGTGATTAGCACGGAGCCTGACAATCCGTATGCTGGAGGTTGAATTGGAAACAACAAGGAAGAGCGTTAACTTGTTTCAAGCTTGAGCCGGTCTGCCCGTTACTTATAATGAGCGATCTGCAAACCAAGTTGCATCTTTGGATATCACTCCATTCTTGACATGGGAAGAATTTAAAGTTCAGCTTGCGCAGCTCACCAATTCCACATCAGATGAGCAACTGGATCGAGGAACGTGGCACCAGGCTCTAGAACGGACAACAGATAAAAAACATATTGAGGAGGTCGATAGGACCATTGAGAATGTTGAGACTTTGGAGGAGGAAGAGGCAGAGAAGGAGCATCCGGATCCAGAGAAACAGATGTTAGGCTCTATGGATGGACAAAAGACCTTGGAGCAACCGGCTCCTGAGGAAGAGGGCCAACCTCAAAGGAGTTCAACCCACTCTGATTCAAGCTATGGTTCCTCTTGGCGCATTTCGGTCCACAATGAGGATAGTGTGGACAGTTTTGGTCCCTATTCCGATCTCAGTCTCAGTTTGAGCCCTAGCTTCAATGTTGGTCCCAGCTCCTCTAACTTACAGATGGTTGCATATACAGCAAATAGAGAAGTGAATAACCACCCAGCTAATGAAGACAGAGAGGTTTCTTCCCAAACTGGTCCGCAGCCAATAAATCTTCAAAATCCCCAGATTATAGAAGCTACTACCAAAAAGGTCACATCTCTCGAAGGAAACGTTTCTTCCTTGGGCCTAAAGGTTGAACACATTAGGGATGATGTAGACTTTACGAGGTGTAGTACCGTGCAACTCCGACAACAACTCAAAAATGTGCTCGACGGGATGGAAATCAAAATCGATGTGCTAGAGTCCACGTTGGTTCGTAAATTTGCTGACAACCAACAGAACCTTTCGGCGTTGGAAACTGGTTTGGTTCGTCATTTTGCTGACAGCCAACAGCACCTTGTGGATGAAGTTACTATGCTAAAATCCCAAGTTGCTGAAATCGTTGAGTGTCTGAAAGAGTTGCGTGATTCCAAAAATGGGGAATGAGGACCAAGCCGCAAACAGGGGGAGGGACCGAGCAATAAAAAGGGGGAAGGAACAAGCAACTATAAAAAGAGAAAATGGTTCTGACCAAGGGCGGGCTTAGTAGTTTTCATAGGACCAAGCAAATTTTCCATGTATAGCTGATCTTTGTAAATTGTTTAACCGTCAATAAAATCTCTTTTTACGACCAAAGTTTTGTCATCACCAAAATGGGTGAAATTGTTAGAGTTAATTTCAGAAGTTTTGGTGAAGAAAAATAAAAGAGATTAATCAGCTCAAAAGGACAAGATCTGGACGAAGCTTACAGAGTTGGATAAATAAACCAGATAGGAGTAG
Source organism: Dorcoceras hygrometricum (assembly GCA_001598015.1). NCBI lineage: Eukaryota > Viridiplantae > Streptophyta > Magnoliopsida > Lamiales > Gesneriaceae > Dorcoceras > Dorcoceras hygrometricum. The sequence goes on along the minus strand of KQ992534.1, from coordinate 96,946 downwards.
AGCTTAGCTTCTTAAGGTAAAACCAGCTCAATTTATTCAGGTATGTTGGTCTAAGGACAAACCAGCTCAGGGTTTTCAGGTGCGCTGGTTGAAGACAAACCAGCTAGGTACTAAGTCATGCTGGTTAAAGTCAAACCAGTCCAAAGATACTTAGCCAGATAAGACCAGATCAATTGAGCAAATTCAAAGAATAGAAACAAAAAGTGTTGAAATCATATCAGTTCAGAAGAGCAGCAAAACAGTGGTTTACAGTTACCAGCTTGAGTGATAAGTGGTATAACAAACCAGCTGGAAGATCAGTTAAGTAAACCAGCTCGAAGCAGATTGATTCTACAGAGGTTATCATACTGAAGGTATGAGTGTACAAATATTGATATCTGCACTAGTACGGAATAAAGACATACGCAGACTATCTCAAAGAAGATTGGTTTAATCAAGCTCAGAACCCGATCAAGAAAAGCAGCTCAATGATCAGAAACCATATCGGGAACCCAGATAAGTTAAGGACAACTTAGTAAATTGAATTTCGGAATGTTTGAAGCTACATACAGTTTGATGTGATACATGTGACCTCTCTGCATTCTATGTTGTCAGGCCCGGTGCGCTAATCACGGATTAATTACTCAATTAATCATATTTATACAGAAGCATTAAAAATTAGGCTTAAAATTTTTTCGAATTTGGGCCTGATCCAAATATCATTTCAAAATAGGTTCGTACTCAAAGTAAGGATTTAAATTCAAAATCCAAACAACAACACATGGCAACAACAGGTAACAAATCCGAGTAGCAAATCAACTACAGATCCCCAGGTAAAAATAGGCATAGGACATCCCGTGGCTCAATATCAATACATACAATATAACTGGGACTCAATCAAAAGGGGGATCGACCAGCTGAAGCTCCACTCTGTCCAGCCTGGTTACCTGAAGAACCTGCAAAGGTCAACACAGACCAATGCAGCCCAAAAACAGGGAAAAGAAATGAGGTCAAACCTCAGTACGAATAACACTCATAAAACAACAATACATAAAATACGAAATATTCACATCATGATATGCATGAGGCTGCCAAGGAAAATCGGTCATCAAGGCCAACAACTCAGCTGGCAAATCTCAAGTGAGCCTCTACACCACGCACAGCCAATCAACCGGTGGAAATCATCGGTCCGTGATCTCCAGGTCCATCAACCATCACAGCTCAGTGGTCTTCAGGCACGACAACTCAGCCGACCACCACCCCGATGATAGCATTGGACCTTTCAGACGCGACAACTCAGCCGATCGATCACAATGCTAGCTCGACTCAGGTCATCAATCAAAGATCAGGCTCAATATGTATGCATGAATGCCAGGAATATAAATTCACCAGAATACATAAATCATATCGTAAACAGAACAGATAAACAACAAAGCACAGTCAGCCAAATCTGTTCACGTAAACATCCAAATCACATCATTCAGATCACGCTGGAATATTCACATGCTTATGTCCCAAGCTGTTTAAATAAGCTCAATTCGTACCTTTCAACTTTTAGTAGCTAATACCTCAACATATCTTACGAATTCAGGGCACCAGCAACCAGCTCAGGTCTGCTGCCTTAAAATCTCACGGCGAATCTTAACAGAAGCTGCCTAGAAGCTCAAATCTGTACAAGGTATCTAGCAATCAGCCCTTAACTCAGCTCAGTAAGTCTATTGTCTAAGGTCAAGAAACCCAGACCAACCACAACTACTCAACGTAGGCTCAAACAGCTCTAACAAAGCTTAGAAATAGAGAAATCACTTACTCGAAAACTCAAATCTGAACGAAGGAACAATCGGTCACAATTCGTGAAAATTTCAAACTCTGCAACAACTTCGAAACCTCTCTACACGCCGATCTAAAGCTCTAAATTGGTATCAATCGAAATCTCTAAGATATGCGAACCCAGCGCCACCAGCCTTGCTCCAAACGATGGTGTAAATAGACAGCAATATCAAGAAATAGGGTTCGAATGAACAGTGTTATTCGAGGGTTCTCGAAGAAGAAGATAAGAAAATATCGAACTCGGAAAATGACTAAGCGTTGATCGACACTTATATTTAAAACCCCCAGTCAAAGCTACAGTGAAAGTCAATCACCGAAATATTCAGACCTTAGCTCTATCCAGATCTCAGAGCTCACTCAAATCTGGCTCCGCTATCACAGATCTTTCTTCGCTATGCTAAACACACGCTACTAATCAAAACGGTCGCATAGGGGTTCCTGTTCACTAACGCTAAACGACGTCGCGCTACTTCCAGATCTGAAGCAGATCTCACGAAATCAGACCCGCTACCGCTCATCCAGATTTGACCAAATCTGATATCATTAAACCGCACCGGTTTACACCAACTCAAGAACCGGGCCGGTCCACACAGTACCGTTGACTAATGCAACTTTTGTTTGTTAACCAAATCTGTTTCCCCTCGCAACATCAGATTTGACTACTACCTCAAACGACATTATATCAGTCATACTCGACTATCGCCAAATCTGATATATACCAAACGACACCGCATAACTTATACTCAACCCGTGCACACCCGGGTGATCCAAAGCGGCATTGTTTCACTTCCCGCTCACGACAACTCACTCATACGCACGAGGAACAGATCTGAACACCCAGACTATACCAAATCTGAAAATTCAAAAATCACCAACAGAAAAACCAAATCCTTCCAATCTGAAAACCCGATGGTTAACATTCCCATTAGCTAATCCTCGTGTCAGATCTGATTAACTAATTAAATCAACATTAACCAATTTCTAGTCCTCACATATGTAGTAGTTGGAACTACTTTGAGCTAAGTTCAGATAATTAGAGATTTGGTAAACAGAAGATGGAGCAAAAGTATGCTAAAAAGGGAAATGCATTAAATGGAGACGTACGAACATCGTACAAGCATTTAAGTCATCACAGTGTTGGATCTGTGTTTACAGATCAGAATCTGAATTTTGATTAACACAAAATATGTTATTATTCTACTAACGGTTACGTGCGATGTGTAGTGCACTTGATTGAGAAAACAGGGAGATATCCAAAAATTGGAACAGTAATGGGACGTCCAAGCCGGAATAGTTGAAGATGTCTACGCTGAAACAATGAGGGGGCGCCCGAGCTGGTACAACAGAAGAGCAGTTCATTGATCAAGCATAGTGAGATCCAGTCAAGAGCAGTACTGTTCAAGCACAGATCAAGTGCAGCGTACAAGTGCAGTGTTCAAGTGCCGATGAATATACACGTGCAGTGATCAAGTGCAGGCCAGATCACTAAGTGCGCAACTATAATCAGTTCATCATAGGGATCTCAGTCCTTGGGAAGATCAAATCAGAACTGATTATTATATCCCAAATAAGAAGAGATATAATCACTGGTGCTGGATTGCAGTTTTACGAGGATAAGGTTTAAAGTATCCTCAGAGAACTGGCTCAATCAACCAGTGGCAGAGAAGTGTGCTTGCTGATGTTTTGGATGGGGTGTCTGAATGGAATAAGAGAACAAGCAACACAGTGGCTCTTGACGAGAAGAATAGAGCCAAGCTGGTTAAGTACAAGCCAGCTCGGAGAAGAGAAAACCGGATCGGGAGATCTGGTCAAGCTGGATGCTTATGAGAGAGATGGACGCTAGAGTCTGTGATCTGAACAATATCGACGCCTATGATGATGTGTAGATCACATGCCGTCCAATACCAAAGGAATCATGGAGGAAGATTCATGTGGTGAAAGAAGTAACCAGCTGGGAAGGAACCAGCTGGGAAACAAGCTCAGAGCTCAGTAAATGTTCAAGAGCAGGAAAGAACAGAACAAGAGCAACTGGTGAACAAGAGCAAATGAGAAGAGAAGAAGAGAGCTTTGACCAGCTTAGTGTAATGAACAAGCCAGCTCGAAGCAAAACAGAGACCAGCTGGTTAAGGTCAAACCAGCTCAGATAGCACATCAGCAGATGCTATCAAATCTACGAGCAAATTGATTTGAATACGTGACTATACGATGATTGCTTTTCAGTATTCAAATCGATTTTCTTGTGTTGTCTTCTCAAGTACAGTGCTCACGTGCTTCAAGTAAGAAAAAGCCTGCAACGCATTAAAAGACAAAGGACACAAAGTACAATAGTGTCTGAAAACTTTTCAACGGCTACAACTTTGTGTCCAATGGATAAATCTGCGTAAGGGGCTATATATAACAAGAGCAGAGCACAAGCAGAGTAGAGAGACGAACGCAAAGCGGAGAGAGTGTTGTGAAAGTGCATAATGAAAACCAGAGGAATGCACAACACAAAGCTGTGCTAGTCACAAGTTTACACATTAAGTGGCAGCTGGTGTGTAAGCTAGTTCAGTGCTTAGGTGTGAGCTAATGAACTGATGTAAAGCTTCAAAGAACAATCAAGTCGACAGCACAAGCTCTGGGAAGACATTGACAAACCAGCTTAGAGAGCATCTTCCCAGTGTGTGAGATTTTATATTCGAGATTTTGAGCACTGTAAATCTCACACACGATTCACTCATATATATTTGAGAGTTGAGAGAAACAGAAAATGAGTGAATCAAAACAAAAACTCTCATTGTAGTCTTTGGACAGAGACGTTAAACAAGTGTAAGTAGCCTTTTTCACTGAGGCGTTAAAGAAGTTAAGTTAGACACATAGCTTGCGGACTGATGTGCATAGGTGCTAGGAGTTCTTGAAGCGAGGGCTGCCGGATCGGGTTGCAGCGAGAGCCGCTGTAATCAAAGTCTTCTAGTAGATCCTTCCCATTGCGAAATAAGGGGAGATACGAGATTCAGCTCCGAACTTCCATAAACAAATTGCAGCGTACTCTTTCTTTACAGCTTACTGCATTCATAGAATACGTATTGCATACTTTACAACTGTGTTTAAAACTGTTATCAAGCTTTCGATCTTCAGAGTTAAGTTTTCATGATTTATCTCATAACTCAATCTGTATCTCGATGCACAAACATTTCAAGAACACTGAGCTATTGCAGCTCAAGATTTAAATCAACCAGATCATATGTGTTCAGGACCAGCTCGCAGAGAGTTCATGCACGATCCGGTTCCAATGTTGCGTGCTGGTTATTTTCTCAAAATTTTTAAAATACACGCAACTTGAGGGTTTGGTGTCTAAAGCTATGTGAGAGCTTACGTTAGTAGTGTAAGAACTCATGAGACACCCCCAAAATTGATCCTAACATGCAGGAATTTCAATTTGGATACAACAGACGTGTCTACTGATAACATTTATTACCGTTGTATCCAAAAGGTAAAAATAGAAGATCAGATCAGCTGTGAGAAGGTTATGGACAGCAACAGAATAATCGAACTTACAAGCTAACAAGCCTTCACAAGTAAAAGCAGAGTTCATCTTATTGAACCAGCTCACAGCTAGTGACAGACGCACAAATTGCATATTCAACTCTTTGCGTCACACTATCTTCTATACACACACTCTGTAGTATTGAGTCTTCATTGTAAATCATAAACAGATAGTGTTGAGTGCTAGATTTGCACAACCAGCTTAGAGCTGAGTTATTTGTATCTCGAACTAGATCATGGGTCTGAGTTCTTTGGTTGAGTGCTAGGAGTTCTTGCAGCTGCTGGTTATAGGATCGGGTTTGTACAAGTGGTTGTATAAATAAAATCTTCTAGTGAAATCCTTCACATTGTGGAAGAAGGGGAGAGGTAGGAGACTTAATTTCGAACTTCCAGAAACAAATCCCTTGACTCTTTAACTTTTATATTTTCGCATTCGTTTAACTGTTCCCTGTTTGAATCATGTTCTTTCCGCATAAAATCATTTCATTACACAAGACAACAGCAATCACTGAGAACCCTCCTAGATGGTGGCTGGAGGTTTACTTTGAGCAGTAAAATATTTTAAAACAGATTTTCAAACAAAAAGGAGCAAATGAGTTCATTCACCCCTCCCTCTGAACTCCCGAGCTTGTTTTCGATCCTAACACCTATTGGAGAGCTTTTAATCAGTTGCATTCGCAATGCAAAAATATTCTCTAAATTCGACTGTAAATCAGGATTTTGTCAAATACGGTTGGAGGAAAAGAGTAAAAAGTTTACAGCATTCTCCACACCACAAGGCCATTATATTTGGGAAGTATTGCCCATGGGATTGGCTAATGCACCCCAAATATTTCAGAGAAAAATGGATAATTTGTTCAAATATTATCTTGGATTTATGTTTGTCTATACTTATGATATTCTAATAGCTTCTAAAAATATGGAGGAACATTGAAACGTTTCGAATTATTTTCTAAGGTTTGCAAGCAAGAAGGACTTGTCCTCTCTGAAACGAAGACAGTTATTGCTACAAGGAAAATCGAATTCCTCGTAGTAGAAATCGATGAATCGGGAATACTTATGCAAAACCATATTGTGGAAAAGGTGCGAAATTTTCCGGAGAAATTGACAGATAAGAAACAACTTCAAAGTTTCTTAGGAGTTGTTAATTTTGCTGGAATGTTTATAAATAATCTAGCGAAATATAGAAAGGTGTTTAGTTTGTTATTAAAGATGGATGCAAGATTTTTATAGACAGAAGAACACACGATAGGTATTAGCCATTTAAGTGAAATTTGCATGAATCTCCCAAAGATGGATATCCCTCAAGATGATGATGACTTGGTATTATATACTGATGCTAGTGATCATTGGTGGACGGTGGTTCTTACAAAGCACACCCCAAATGGAGAACAACCATGTTGATATCGTAGTCAATTATTCTTCGAAACAGAAGCCATACGATGGCACATTAATGAAAAGGAATTTTGTATAGTAAAAAGATCTTTTGAAAAATTGTTTTTATTTTTATTTGCAAAAAAGTTTACTTTGAAAGTTGATAACACTCAAGTTAATGCTTTCTTAATAAATAAAATTGAATCTAATCAAGAAGATGATAGGATAATAAGATGGCAAGCTTCATGTCAAAATTATATCTTTGATATTGTAATTACTAACTCTCATGAAAATATTCTTGCCGATTTCTAACAAAGGATAGACAGTATGATGTCGATGCCATCATGAAAATGCAGATGCATTTGAGGAAACACCTTGAAATGCTTCAAAACGAGTTCAACAAGCTTGCTATCAATGTGGAAGTTGTAGGCAGGCTACAACAAGCTGATAAGAGTCTGATCGAATTACAGGATGTCTGTAATACATAGGCCAATCATCTAGGCCATACAAAAGCCATTGATTTCTAAAATGGAGAACATTAGAGTACATGGCTCTACACCTGGAGAAAGGGATTCAAGTACCCCTAGTGAAAGTGCTAAGTCGAGATCATCTTGTGATGAGTCGACCCAAGCAAAAATTGAGACTCCGGATCCTTGTCCCGAGTCTTCAAGTCAACCTTCGTCTCGGGGATTGAGGAGGAAGAGATCAACCTTAGACTTCAATCTGACAAGGGCAAACTAAGGTTGATACTAATAAGATTGCAATTTCTCCTTTTCAGGTTTATCAATAGAAGTGGGAAAATTGAAATACAGGACATGAGTTAATCCGGCAATATGTCGGGTTGATATAATAGGAAAATATCCAAGGATTTGGACGAGGCCAAGTGCTCAGCCAAAAGATCTCAAGTTTTGGTATGATTTTGCTCTTGCCTCAGTTTATACCTCATCTCCAGGATTCTTGGAAATATCATGCCTCAGTTTATACCACATCTCCAGGATTCTTGGAAAATCACTTCTACCAAAGTGGATCCAAGAAGCAGTATACAAAACCTTGGAGAATATGAATATTTGTCAAGGGAAGATATTTTAATGTTATACTTCTTCAGTGCAACTCCAGAACCAGCAGGGAAAGGCTCACATGAAGTGTTTCACTTCATCAAGTTACGGAGGTCGGACAACAATGTCCAGAAATATATTAAAGATCTGCCTACACGTGAAGTTCCTCTAGTGGCAAAGCTATGTGAAGATGACATATCGACTATAAGAGCATGAGGACTATGGGTCTGTCTCACAGAGATGGAAAAAAGTAAAAATTCCATTCAAATTCTATCAGAAATTCAGCAAATGGATCATTCCTGTTAAACGCCATGACGGGAAAAACTACAGACTTTGCAGAGGATACATTTGAAAGAAAAAGAAATCTTCTGGAATAACAAGCTATCAGGGAGCAAAGAAACTCGACGGAAATTATTTAACATGGCCATATTGGACGATGGATTGAAACGATCTGCCTAGAACGCCCGAATCAGAAAGAGCTAGAATTTGGGAAGAACTTTCGTCCAAGATCTGACAAGAAGCATCTTGCAGAGACAGGGACCACACAAGTCGCGTTTTCCCCGGGACCCCAGACAAGCAAAAGATTCCCCGACTAAAATAAATAAGACATGTGATCAACCATTACATGGACCACCACTTATTCAGTAGAAGACAAGGCCACCTAACGAATAATCAAAGGGGCAGTTGGCAAGCACTGAAAGATTCTTGTATCAAGACTGAAGTTTGGTGTTGGAGTCCGCACAAGACATCTGTAAATAGCGAGCTGAAAAGAAGTTGAAGACGTCGAGCACTCTCTTCACTTTTTTTTTTTAAAAAAAATTCAGTTATAATTTTTTCCAGTTTATTAGTGTTGTATTTTCAGTTACCATAGGTAGCTATACATGTTTCTCCTCCTCCGATGAGAGGTTATTAATGTAATAACATGTTTATGTCTGAATAAAATTATCAGATTTCGCCCCTCTCATGTATTATTTTACGAATTAAATCTTTTACGATACGCCTCGAGGTAGAAAACGAGACAAGGCAGTGTTAGGTATTGTAGAAAGAAATTCACACCAGGAACAATTAGTTGCGACTGCGTGGTTAAAATGTGAGGAGCAGTTTGTAAAACCCGGTGTACACGACCCGACAATACTTCGGTCAAAAAAATATGAGAGTTAATTTATTTTACGGAAGCATGATCGACAAAGTAATTATTAAATAAAAGCAAGGGTGAAAGTGGAAAACAGGGAGTTAGAACAAAGAAGAAGTTTAATCAGAGAGTTTAAACAAATATTTTCTGAAACAGGGAGTGTAAATAAAGATAAGTTAGGGAGTAAAGAGTTGTAAATAATTCACCCATAAATTATAATTGTTTTTAACTTTTTTTTTTCAAAGTTGATTAAAATGAAACATATTATGTATGAAACTTTGAAAACATTGACATTTTACTTTGTTGCTCTTTGTAATGTGTACCGATTTTTTTTTTTCAAAACTAAAAAAATGCAAATATCAGAAATTTTATTTATTTTGTGTCTTCATGTCAATTACTAATATTTATATTATTTTTAATAATTAATCATTAAAAAATATTGATCCCGCCCTCAACTCAAGTTTCTAATGTCCAGAGAGAGAGAGATTGAGGAACATCCATAAATGTCTCATCTAAACAAGATTTTTTAATATTTTTATTGTTAAAGATTTATGGGATCCAAATTATTTTTTCATGGGCCAAATAATTCATTTTGTTTCTTCAGAACTTACAGGTGACTAAATAGATAAAATTAATTGCTATTTATTGGAGATCTTGATCATGTATCCCTAATACAATGAGATTATCGTAGTACTTTTTATGTCTCATTTTTTTTAACCACATCTAATGACAAGTGTCTAAGAATCATGGGAAATGATTTATTTAGTCGAGTTGCAATTAAAAAAAAGTTCTTTCACTAGGGAAAACATTTTTGGTATTTTAATTTATATTTTTCACTTTTGGTCCGGTTAAAAATATTTCGTTTCAGTCCTATAACTTACATTTTTTTACGTTTGTTCCTGTTATGATGAATTTTCTCTTTTATTTGAATGTATTCTTCGTTTTTGGTCCTTTTTCTTTTGAATTATATAAAAATTGTAGGATACATTTGAAAAATATACAAGTTACAAGACATAAAGTGACAAAAATATACAAGTTATAGGTGTTGAGATATTATACATGACAATTATGGCGAAATAAAATGCAAAGTAGAGGAATACAAATAATCAAATATTAGGATATGTGCGTAACTACAAATATTTTATGGGAGAAATATTACACCAAAGTGTATACAACACTCAACATTTCACTATTTTAATCCGAATATAATCGAGGCAATTTGCCCTATTAAATGCTTTGTGGCCCAAAAATCTCCCACTTGAAGGATTTCAATCATGTCTTCATATCATTAATACAATAGCTCATATCTCATTTACGCAAGGAGTCCAAATGAAGTTGAACACAAATATAATATATGAAATACCCAACTATATAATATACATGCAAGAGGAAGATGAAAGGTTGGGAGCAACTTTCACAATATATGTGGCATTTGTTTCCTTAGATAAAACAAATGCATGATTTTTGTCTTTCCCTTCTTCCTCTTGGCCGACCCCTTATCCTTACAAGTTTTGTTTTATTTTTCAAGTTAAAAACTCGTGCTTCTCATAGTACAATACCCTCAATATTCTAGTGCATATTGTGGGTGAAACTATTTTGCTAGTAGTGGACTTTATTTTGGAGTGGAGTCCATTTGAAAAAGATGTGTTGTTGGAAGCTTGTAGAAGGTGTCTACCATTTTAAGAGCTAGATTATTTTAGTCTAGTTAGAACCATCATCAACCTTTTGAGGGTTTATAGGAATAAATTTATAAACTCCCTATTGTTAGTTGTTTTTCCAATATGCTACATGAATGCTCATCTCTTCTATTTTATGCTTACGGTGCCACTTTGAGAATGAGCTAATTTTTACCTAAAAATGGTATCAGATCCATGTCGCTCATATAGAATTTGTTGTGTTGAGATCGACTTCTAACCGCTTGAGAAAAACCGTTTCGTGTCAAAATAGGGTTGTTTTGTTGTGAAAGTTGTTGCCCATTTCGTGTAGCAACAAATAGACTTAATTCCGCCCATTTTTTGGGCAGCAACAAATGGACTTGATTCTGCCCATTTCGGGAATTAACAAACGGCATGATGCTGACAATTTTGGGCAGCAAGTGGTAGAGTAGATGCCCAACTAGCCAACCTGTGGCGTGTGGGTTCATAGACTCTTGTATATGACAATCTTTATATATGATATTCGCATTTATTTATATGGCATTCTTTACTTTCATTGTGTGTATGATGATTTACAATTGCGTTGAGTAAAGACCTAGAATGCACTAAAGTGTATGTTAGATGCGATAGTGGGTATGACGGCTATCATGAAACACATCTAATAGTCACTGTGTATTCTGAACATTTTCCTAGTCGATTGGGCCGTCAAAATGAGGATAAGGCCGCCCGAGTTCGAGACTAGTATCTGCGATGCGAAGTACCATGTTTCATTGGTAGGGAACATTGTGATGTTCTGAGCATGCAGATAGATAGTGACCTGGTGGTTCAAGTCCAACACTAAGATCTATTTAATATAGATTAGACTTCATAACTTAATACTAGACTTAATCATAACCTAACCCTAGAGCTTAAGAGCTGCCGCCCCTTTCTCATCAAAGCCTCACGCCGCCGTCGCCGCCGTGCGTCGCTTGTCGCCGCCGCCTCTTCGCCGGAAATTGTTCAGGCCAAATTTGACGAGGAGAATCCATCCGCGCCGATCTCGTTAGGCCTTCTAGTGCAGGCTGACGAAGGAGTCTCGCATCCGGTCATGGACCCGATTGACGATATCTACCGCCGCCTACCGTGAAGTGCCGTTTTCTTTACGAAACCGGTCGGAGCCAGGCACGAGTTGCCAGCAAGGTAGCAATCTTAAACGCCCTATGAATGTCATAGCATGTTAGTTTTTATCGTATTGATCGTCTCCCGGCCATGATTTTTGTTCTTCCGCTGCCTCGCCGGGAGGCGTGATCCGGATCCGCTGTGGCTACCCCAACAGTGGTATCAGAGCCAAGGTTTCCGGATCTGATCTATACGATATTGCCATATTGTATCTAACATCTTGAATTTTAGATCGAGAAGACCAAAATTTCATCGCACGTCGACTGCCCGGCGCCGCCGCACGCGGCGGCGCCACAACGAGCGCCACTGCGCGCGCTGGACGCGCGCTGGCCGCGCGCTTGTTGCACGAGTGACGGCCAAGGCTCGCGCACTTGTCACGCATCGCGGCTGGAAGCTGGGCGTCTTCCTCCGCGCATGGTGGCCGAGACGTGTGCGCCGCCTCGCGCGCTGCTGTGCGATCGATGAGCGCCTGTCTCGCGCGCGCCGTTTCGCAAAGGTCGCGCATGGCGGCCGCTGCTACTCCACGCCACTGCGCAATTGTTGCGGCGATTGGTGGCAATGCGATGCTGTTGTTGTGCGCCGTTGGTTGCACGTAGTTGCTGCATGCTGGCTAGCCGTTGTCGAGCGGTGTTGCGCCGCTGGTTGCGCGGTGATGCGCGCGGCCGTGCGCCCGCGTGCGGCCTTGTGTCGCACGTGATTTCATGGTGACGGCCGCCACCGGCGTTCGCCGCTCCGGCGACGCTCCGGCGATGTCGTGATGACTGATTTCTTCTAGGGTTTGGTTCCGGCCTGTCCCGGGCAGCCCGTGAAGTTTTCGGGCCGGTATACGATATCGGGCCCGTTTTGGTCGATTTTGAAATTTTGAGATTTTTGGGCCTAAAATTGTTTAAGCCCAATATGATAGAATTAAAATTAATAAAATGTGATTTTAGTTATAAAATATGATTTTATAATGAAATATGATTTTGTTGATTAAAATTCGATTTTATCGACAAAATGCGATTTTATTATAAAATGCGATTTTATGATTAAGATATGATTTTGCGATAAATAATTAGATTATTTAATTTATGCATGTTAATTAGATTATCTGTATGATTGGGATGATTGAGAGCCGTGCCCAATGTGTTAGGTGTATGCAATAGGTTTTTGTGATTCGGTGGTATTAATATTTTGATTATCATTTAAAGTGGGCCTGTTTGTGGCCCGTTCCCACCCCTTGATAAATGTATCCCTTGTATGTCATAGTAAATTTAAATGTAAAGTTATTAGATTTAGTGGGAGGACATCCGAAGACGGTGGACAATGACGATCAAGATATTGAAGACCGAAGATCTGTAAAACCGGAAGCTTTGTAATAGGATTGCATTGCATATTGCATTACCCCTAGGATTGGACCCAGGTCCGTGACTGGCAACCACGGACCGCATAGATCTCGTGATCGATCATCCCAATGTTTCTTTGTATATGTTGATATATAGTTTAATTGAATCCGCATGCTGCATGTTTTAAATTTGATTTAAAATAAATGCATGAGACCAAAGTTTTTCAAAATTAAAATCCATTTAAATGTGATTTAAAACTTATATCAAGATAAAATTTTTATTCGATAAACTAAAGGGTATTTAAAATTGTTTAAATTAACCCTACCTTCCATCAACAATGGGTGTACGTCGATGCTACCCGTATACATGGCCCGGCTCATATTATTGAGGGGGTCATGTATGCCGGAAAGCTGTCCACGCCATTGACAATTGTTGTGAGTCGGTTGGAACTCCCTTTAACGTTGTCTCATATTATTGGGGACGTTAAGGGGACCGTCCATCACGACTCAAAATTGATGGGTCGTCTTGACACGTGATAGTAAACGGCGTCATATTATTGGGCCCTTACTGGACGTGAGGTAAATACATGGAGGTTGCACCGGCTGCAATCGGAAACTACCTTTCAGGGGTCATGGATGGCTGATATTATTCGGGTCCATGGTCGCTTGATTGGGCTCCGTGTACCCACTAAAGAAACCTATTTTCTCCGCTCGCTGCTATACTGGATAGCAACAGGTTCACTGGTCTGAACTACCAAGACTGGCTCCGCAACCTCAATCTTGTATTGGCTTCGGAGAAGCTTCTCTATACGATAGAGAAGTGCCCTCCGGAGGAAACCCCTGCCGATATCAGCCCTGAGGAGCTGATTACGCTTAACCAATGATGGGACGACGAGGTTAAAGCTCGATGCTATGTGATGGCATCGATGTCCAATGAAATGCAACGGCGCTTTGAGAAGACAAAGTATGCCTCTGCCATACTCTTTCATCTCAAGGAACTGTACGGGGAGAACTCTCGACATGAGAGGTTCACGGCTGTCAAGGAGCTTATGACAAGCAGCATGCACGATGGGACTTCGGTCCGCGAGAATGGGGTTCGTATGATTGGGCTCGTTGAAAAGCTGTCGGGCCTTGATATCGCACTTCCACACGAGCTTTCTGTGGATGTAATTCTCCTCTCACTGCCTGCTGCATTTGACCCCTTTGTGGTCAACTTCAACATGAACAAGCTGGAAGCCACCCTCGAAGAGGTGGTTAACATGCTCGTAGTGTTCGAAGGGACCATAAATAAGGACAAACCCGTCCTCCTTCTGGGTTCTTCTTCCTCTGCGAAGAAGGGGCCCAGACGCAAAAGCAAGAAGCGTTCTGCTTCTCCCAAGAAGCCAAAGGCAAGGGCTTCCAAACCAAACAAGAGCGAGGATGTTTGCCACCACTGCCACAAGGTTGGGCATTGGAGGAGGAACTGCAAGGAGTACCTCGAGCAGTTGCGAACTGCGAAAGGTATGTTCTATATTGAATTAAATATGTCTCTTAATTCGACTTCTTGGATACTTGATACCGGATGTGGATCTCATATCTGCAATGATTTGCAGGTGATGACAAGAAGCCGACGTCTTAGAGAGGGTGAGACCCACTTGAGGCTTGGCAATGGAGCAAGAGTTGCTGCTATAGCTATAGGAGATGTTTACTTATTTCTATCTTCTGATTTTAAGTTGTTGTTGAGAAACGTTTTATTTGTTCCAGAATTAATAAAGAACATTATTTCTGTTTCTATGCTTGATAGTGATGGATATTCTTGTATGTTTGCTAATTTGATTTGCAATATGTACAAGAATGAATGTTTGATCGGAATTGGGGAACGCGAAAACGATTTATACACCTTAAAATTAAAAGACGTTCCAAATCGCGATGTCGAAGCACATACAACAACGATTAAAAGGAAACACGATAACTTGAACCCAGCACAACTTTGGCACGCTAGGCTAGGTCATATTTCTCTAAGTAGGATGAACAAGTTAGTTAGGAGTGACCTGTTTGATATGTCAGACATTAACTCCCTACCGACTTGTGAATCTTGTCTTAAGGGAAAGATGACCAAGCAACCCTTCAAGGGCAAGGGTGAGCGTGCTCAATGCCTATTGGATTTGATCCATACTGATGTGTGTGGCCCGTTTAGTATTGGTACTAAATACGGTCACACATACTTCATCACCTTTACCAACGATTACTCTAGGTATGGGTACTTGTACTTAATGAAGCACAAGTCTGAATCCTTTGAAAGGTTCAAAGAATTCAAGGATGAAGTAGAAAATCAATTAGGCAAAAGTATTAAAGCACTTCGATCTGATCGAGGTGGTGAATACTTAAGTGCTGAATTTCAAGACTATCTGAAAGAGAATGAGATTCTCTCACAGTGGACCCCTCCGGCCACACCACAGCTCAATGATATAGCGGAGCGTCGTAATCAGACCTTGTTGGACATGGTTCGATCTATGATGAGCTTCACTGAACTTCCTACCTCGTTTTGGGGCTATGCGCTCGAAACGGCGGTAATGTTGTTGAACAATGTCCACACCAAGGCAGTGGATAAGACCCCATATGAGATATGGATGGGCAAACCACCCAAGTACTCATACATGAGGATTTGGGGATGTCCTGCTTACGTGAAGCAGACAGTGGGAGATAAGCTGGATACGAGATCCATCTTATGCTATTTCATTGGGTATCCAAAGAATTCCATTGGATACTACTTCTACTATCCCAGTGAATCAAAAGTGTTTGTTTCTAGGAATGCCACCTTTATGGAAAGGTAATTTCTACTTGATAGAAAAGGCAAAATAGTAGAACTCGAAGAAGTTCGAGATCCAATCGAAGTACCAGGTGAGTCTCCCGCACCTCCAGAGCCAATACCAGAAATGGTCGCACCTAGGAGATCCAAAAGGGTTCCTAGGGCTCCTAAGAGATATGGTTTTCTCTTTGAAAATGATCAAGGTGATCAAGTTGTTGGATCTGATCCAAGAACTTTCAAGGAGGCAATTTCCGATGCTGATTCTAACTTATGGCTTGAAGCGATGCAGTCCGAGTTTGACTCAATGCATGCTAACCAAGTTTGGACTCTTGTTAACCCTCCTGAAGGAATTGTTCCTATTGGGTGCAAATGGGTATACAAGAAGAAACTTGGGCCTGATGGTAAGGTAATGACCTACAAGGCACGACTGGTCGCGAAAGGTTACACTCAAAGACAAGGTGTTGACTATGATGAAACCTTCTCGCCAGTCGCAATGTTCAAGTCAATTAGAATCTTGTTAGCCATAGC
>KQ992534.1:52478-69176 GCA_001598015.1 Dorcoceras hygrometricum | reverse complement strand
CATGCAACATGCTATAATCAATGCTATGAATGTATGAGGGCTATCAAGAAATCGGATAGCTAGACCAGTCTATCAACTGGCAACTCAAATCAAGCCTCTATACCACGCACAGCCAATCAGCCGGTGGAAATCATCGGTCCGTGATCATCGGGGCCCGTCAGCCCATCACAGCTCGGTGGTAGACACTCGAATCCGGTAGTCACCACTCCGACGATAGCGTTGGACTTTTCGGGCACGACTCAACAGTCGGCCAGTCACAACGTGGCACCCAATCAGGTAATCAAATCAATCTGTCAATTCAGGCTCAAGATGTATGCATGAATGCCATTCAATATCCATGCTAGATGCATACAATTCATAATACGTGCCAACAGAATGAAAAACTCAATCAATCCATCAATCTGTTCCACGTAAACACATAGCAGCAAACTCACGGTTTTCACAACATTGAAATACAAACATGTTCACGCTCAATACTGCTAAGGGCTGCTCAATCGTACCTCGAATCCACAAATTCTACCTCACAAATTGAACAAGGCTCGGCAGTACTCACGACCAGAAACCAGCAGCTTTCGCGATCCTCTCTAAGGTCGTTTAGCAGCTTCAAATGGGTAGCAATCGAAAGAGAAGATCTCAGGGAACCCAGCGCCACCGAAATCGCTCAAATCTTCGGCGGAAAACAACGAAGATCTAGGGAAGAAATGTCTCGGTGAACAGTAGCTCGACGAGGGTTTGGGGAAGAAGAGATAAGAAATATCTGGCTCGAAAAATACTAAGTGTCGATCAACACTTCTATAAATACTTCTTAATTCCTCGCCTGCTGATTCACTAAAATCCATCTAAGTGTTCAACAGAGGTCTATCAGCAGCTATCATCTCATTTCCTTTCGTAAAATTCAGCAGCAACTACTAAACAATAATCGCACGAAATCCTTCAAAACGACACCGTTCCAACTAATCTAAACGACGCCGTAGCAAACACCAGCTGACAACAGCTCTCGCAAGCAAAACAACCAAGAGCTGCTGACAGCTCTCTCTCCAATACAAACTATCTGCTGGTCGCAAGAAAATACTCAAAACGACGACGCATCTACTAATCCAAACGACGTCACTTTGATTACGTAAACAAAGCTGCCCACAGCTGATCTTTCAAACACGAAGCTCAAAACGCAGCGTTTCCACTAATTCAAACGACGCCGCTTCTCAACACTCTCATACAAGCGCGCCTGCTGATCAGCAGCAACCAACAACACACAACTTACTACCAGCAGCAAGGAGTGCGTCACGCTTACGTCATCATATCTATCGACAGCTCTTGCGACTAATTCCTCAACAAAAACGCAGCTGCTGAATCCAATAGTCAACACTCCAAAATGTTGACTAACACGTGTCACTTCCTCGCTCAATCTCGCGCTAAACGCAATAACTACCAGCAGCAACTTCAACTCGAACCAAAACCAGCAGATCTTCATACGTCACGCTGACGACATCGCTGCTGTTACAAAATTCACCAGCACGAGCTACAGTAACTTTGACCAGCGTTGACTTTACCCAAAAATCGATATTTCTCATTCTTAACTAGCGCTGCTGCTGAGGAAATCGGCAGGAACCATATTCTTTACGCAATTCCTCAAAATATACGTGATTAATCCCAAATCAAAACAATTAATCACTAATCTAAATTCTCAATCCTCACAGTGTTCGTCTGGTCAAAGTACTCTATTTATACAACTTAAGTCTCCAGAAATGATTAATAGTAGCCACCGACACTCAGGGCTCACAGATGGTACTAACTCAGATCTGAACACTATACCAGATCTAAACTCTACGCTATACCAGATCTGACTACTACCAAACGACGTCGCACAGGAGTCCCACTTCGATCTGACCAGCTCACTAGTCTCTCTCTCTCTCTCTCAGCTAGTACACGTCATCCAGCTGCACTCTAGCACAACACGCACCAGATCTGGTTTCTCAAAACGGCATTGCACCACAACCCAGATCCAGATGACCAGATCTCATAATACACTCGACCAGTTTCTACTGGTAACCCCAAAATGACGTCACACAACCCTCCGAGCTGGACAACCCGGAAGCGGTTTACACCAAATTACAAACCTAACCGGTTCACATAGCGCTACTAGATTTCTTTCCTCAAAGCTGGTTTCTTCCAAACAACATCGCTCCAGCACACGCTTCGAATAATCAACTTAGCGTACCCAAAATGGCTTGCGACACAGTCTTAAGCATCCAACCAGCCAGATCTGACCGTTCTACGAAACCTGACCCAAATCTGAATCCACTCACAAACCAGCGTACGTTCACTAAGCATACCAGATCAAAGCTGGCCCATCCCAGATCAGCTCATTCTTGATCTGGTCTATGTTAAACTCAATTAATTAAATTAATCTCTCCACTAATCTTTTGGGTCCCACATCCCGCCCCATCAATTTTTGTAGCCTGGATAGGTAGCGATGGGTGGTCGCTGTAAACCTTGTTATACCATCATGGTTGGGCGGGTATCTCCCATTGCCCGTGATGTTGAGCCACATCTAATTTCCATTTGGACCGCCTGGGAAGCGCCTAAACTCCCGATGACGTTGCCACATGTTGATGATGATGATTTCGTTTGGCTTCCGGTTTGATATCTGATGTTCTTGCTATCGGACATGCATTGCATAGCACGTTTCATATGTCATACATACTTCGTATGCTATTTTACTATATTCTCCGTACTGGGGTTTGACCCCTTGTCCCTCCAAGTCTCTTTGGTTGTGTTTTTTGCCATACGGGTTACCCAGGTACTTCAGCTAGCCCAGGTGGTGCGTCATCTAGTGAATCCTCGAGGGGTTGATCGAGTGTCCCAGATATATACATTTATTTTCATTGAGTCGCTTATCGGGGGATGCCTCGTGTAGTTCTTGTAGTTTGGATTTGATGTTTATACCATGTTGAGATGCATGTTTTGTTGGATGATCTTGTGTGACGTGTTATGTGCTGGTTTTTTTATAAAACCTTTATTTTGAGTATGCAAATATTTTGAATGAGGTCTTTTTTTTTCAGGCCAAAAGAAAAATGTTAACCACGTTTTAAGTTTCCACATTTTTATTGCTTAATTGTGTGCTTATTTCTGTATTATGAGCACCGGGCCTGACATTTTGCATTGCATACCCTAGAATTGGACCAAGGTCCATGTTTTGAACACATGGACCTATAGTATTAGGGCAATTGTTCATCCTTCTTACTTCAGTGTTTATAATATATGCATGATATATTGTAAATAATGAATGCTATAATTTTACAATACAGAGTTACATGAATCAGGTAAACATATGAAAAACATGGCAAAAAGAAATTTACGTAAAAACCCTCATTTTGAATAGTCAAAAATTAATATCAAGTCGAAAAGGGAATTATAAGGTTGTTATATTTTCCCTGTCTTCCATCGACAGTGGATGCATGATGCGCTACCCGCACAGGTGCTTGACTCATATTATTGAGGGGGCCCAGGAGCTGGAAAGTTGTGACATCCTTGACATTATGATGTGAACTACGTGGAACTCCCATGATTTTGGCTCATAGTATTGGGAAATTCATGGCGACCATCCATTAAGGTTCGATATCAATGGGTGAGGCCTCACACGTAATGATGATCGACATCATGTTACAGGGTCCTCATCAAACGTGAGACAAAATTTTACGTAAAGGTTTGCATTGAGATGCAATTGCAAACTACCTTTAAAAAATTTTGATTTGCTGATATTATTCGGGATCATGATTGGCTAATTGGACCTTACATACCTACTGAGGAAATGAGTTTCCATTTTTCATTAGAGGGAAGCGAAAAATGTCAACACAGTGGGAGGAATAGATTTATAAAGTAAAAGTCCCTACTTTATATATTATTAAGTGTCTTAAAATAATCATTGACATTTGTCTGTTTCTTTTCAGTACTTATATTTTGGCAATGTCTTCGATTCGCAATTCCCTATCTGCTATGCTGAACAAACATGTTCTAACTGGACCTAATTACCTCAATTGGGTAAGAAATTTAAATATCGTCTTTAACTCGAAAAAGATTTCATATACACTAAAGAAGCCACCCCCGATGAGGCTCCGGTTAATTGCAGTATTGAGGAGCTGCAAACAAGGATTGGTGTGACCATGACTTGAGAGCCAAGTGTTATATGTAGGCTTTTATGTTTGATGAGTTACAGAGGCGTTTTGAAGATGCTAATAATGTTGCTGACATTCATATCTATCTCAAGGAGCTCTTTGGTGAGCAAACACGACCACTTAGACATGCGACCGTGAAGGAGCTGGTCACTTTGCGCATGTGAAACGGGACTTGGGTCCATGAGCATGGCCTTAAGATAATTGAGCTTCTGGACAAGCTCGTTGGCATGGATCTTGTGTTTCCAGCTGAGTTGACCATGGATGTGTTGCTAATGTCACTGCCAAGCTCATTTGACTCTTCTGTGGTGAATTTCAGTATGAATTGTCAGGCCCGGTGCTCTAAATCAGAGATTAATTACTCAATTAATCACAATTACGCAGAAGCATAAAATACGGGCTGAAAATTTTCGCTTGGGCCTGAACTGAAAATATCATTCAAAATACAACCATACTCAACATATAGATTTTAACTCAAAAATTCATACAATAAAACCATACCAGGAATGTATACAAGTATCTCAACAAACACAAATCTCAAGTACAGTATATCACAGACATCCCCTGGTAATACAATAAGTACATAATACATATCTGGGACTCAAAACGGGGCTCTACCAGTCGACGCACCACTTGGTCCAACTGGGTTACATGAAGAACCTGCAAAGGTCAAACACAGGACCAAAGCAGCACCGAAGAGGGAAATAAAACGAGGTCAAACCTCAGTATTAATCATAACTGCACGGCCAAACAGCTCGGATTTCGGCTAGTACGCATACACAGCAGTCAATTCACGCTGGAAATATTCTCATTCTTATGTCAAAGTTGTTACAACAAGCTCAATCTGTACCTTAACTTCTGAACAGCAGATACCTCAACAGATCGCTCGAGAATAGAACAGCCACAGCTCACGCACATCTAATGCCCTTCCAGCTCACGAAGAAGCTCAACTGAAACCACCAAAACAACCACGCAGCTAAAACCCAAGTGCGCTATTGGAACTGGAGGACCTTCGGGCCGGAAATCACGAAAGGCCCGAACACTTCAACTACGTCGCGCTCACTCGAAAAGCCGACCCAAGACTCCAAAGTGTTACAAAAGGAGCGATCTTGGAGAGTGGAACTCAGTGCCACCAGCCTTGCTCTAAAATGCGACATAAATCGACGGTAATCCAAAGAAATAAGGTTCAGTGAACAGTAAGGGTTTGTGGATGATATATGTTGAGAGATATCTGGAGGGATAAGGAATACGAGGTCCAAAAATGGATAAGTGTTGGGAAATAAAAATGCCGTGTTTACGGTCAAAGTCCACTATTTATATCACTTAAACCTCACACGATCTGGTGAACAGTAGCCACCGACAGATGAAATGAGCTCAGGCATCAACTAGCACGTTGCCTTCTCTCCCAGTTGGTATATGTAATCCAGCTTGCACTTCCAGAACATATTACACTTACGAACCAGCTTCCGCCTGATCTGCTATACCCAAAGTAGTTCAAAACGTACACAGCAGCAACAGCTCACAAATATAGACTAGATTATGCCCTGGCCAGCTCACGCCTACCATCCAGCTAGCATCTAAGCTGGTATCGCTACAAGACATCGCACCGCACTCCAGCTCGGGACAATCAGTTCACGTATACATTGAACAGCTCACACAAATCTAGCTCTTGCCTAAGCTGGAACCAATGAATCGTACCAATCTAAACCAAAACCACGAATCGGGTCGGTTCACACAGTACTATCATCTTGCGCACCTCTAAGATGGTTTTCCCCATACCAGCTTGCGACCAACCAGCTTAGCACCCAGCTGTACAATCCAGCTCAGGACCATGTCTCCCAGGGCAGCTTACACTCTCAACCCTTAACAGCTTATGCTCATGAAACAGCATCCCTAAGCTGTTTACTACCCCGTTGATATCTTCAATAGCTCAGAGCTGTTACACAAACACACACAAAAAGACCAGCTTGCGTTCCACTAACGCGTACAATCTCAAGGATCGTCCGTCCTAGATCATCTCACACCTGATATGGTCGGTACCACTCCGATTAATTAGCTTAAATACCCCACTAATCCTTCAGTTCTCGCATTTCTCCCCCACTTAAAAACAGGATTTTGTCCTTGAAATCGAACCAACTACTTCAGCACATAATGGAAAAATCAAAACTGAAACACATACCGAACAGAACCTCACACATTAACTTGAAAACTCGCAGACAGTTACTAACCAAGGGTTCATAATACCATAATAAGCAGCAGTAAAAAAACAAACTACAAGAGTTAATAAGACGCATACTCAAATAAATGAGTGTACTCTCGCTGCATCTTTTCCTCTAACTCCCACGTAACCTCTTCTCTCCCATGCTTGCTCCACTGTACCATCACTAAAGGAATGGTCTTGTTCCTGATCTAATTCCTTTATGCCCAAAATCTGTAAGGGATACTCAACGTAGCTAAGTGTTTTATCCAATTCTACCTCGTCAGCTTGCAGTACATGAGAAGGGTCCGACTCATACTTCCTCAACATAGATGCATGAAAAACATCATGTAGTGAGGACAGCTCGGGCGACAACAGCAAGCGATAAGAAAAGGGGCCGATCCTCTCAATAATTTCATAAGGTCCAACATAACGAGGTGCTAGCTTTCCCTTGAGTCCAAACCTCATAACACTTTTGAAAGGAGAAACCTTCAAGAAAACTCGATCACCCACCTGAAATTTTGAAGGCCTAAGCCTCTTGTTAGCATAGCTAGTTTGACGATCCTGTTCAGCTTTCATTTTGCTCCTAATCAGCTTAACCTGATCTTTCATGTGATGCACAAAATCAAGGGTAGACAGTTGTTTCTATCCAACTTCTTCCCAACAGATCGGTGATCTGCAATTTCTACCGTACAAATCTTTGAATGGTGCCATTCGGATAGTTACTTGGTAGCTGTTATTATATGAAAACTCAACTAGGGACAAGGAATACTGCCAGCCACTACTGATATCCGTTACAACAGCTCGTAGCATGTCCTCCAACGTCTGTATGGTTCTCTTGGATTGGCCATCTGTCTGAGGGTGATAAGCTGTGCTCATAGAATCTTGAACCCATAGCTGCTTGTAAACTCTTCCAAAATCGGGAAGTGAATCGGGGATCTCTATCCTACACTATCAAAACCGGCAGTCCATGCAGTATCACCTCATGATCAAGGTACAACCTTGCCATCTTCTTCATGGAACATCTTATATCATAAGGAATGAAATGGGTTGACTTAGAGAGTCTATCAATTACCACCCAAATCGCATCACTTCCCCTGTTTGAACGAGGCAAATGGGTCACAAAATCCATGGTAACATGCTCCCAATTCCACTGAGGCACGTCTAAACTCTATAGCAATCCTCCAGGTCTCATCCTTTCGGCCTTGACCTGCTGGCAATTCAAGCATCGTGCTACAAATCCGGAGATATCATTCTTCTTGCCTTTCCACCAATAGTGAGATTTCAAGGCATGGTACATCTTCTTCTCCCCCTTATGTGCACTGTAACGACTACAATGGGCCTCATTCAGTATGGTCTCTTTCAAGTCTATCAGATTTGGAATCACTAATCTACCACGAAATCTCAAACTTCCATCAGAAGCAACAGTGAAATCATCCGACTGACATTCTGGGCCTTTATCCTCAATTCATGGATGTAGGGATTAGTCCTTTGTGATGCTCTATGTATGCTACTAGCTGTGGTTCAACCTGAAAAGAAGAAACTATGAAATACTGGTCATCCGGCTGGAAACGCCATCCCGAAGTCCCTAGATTCTCATGGACTTTTTGTTGGCGACAATGGCGGATCCGGATCCCGTTTCCGGGGGCGCAGCGGAAGTTAAAATTTGCCCCGAAAAACGTTCAATACATCAAATATAATCAATAAAACATGCATAGGATGTTTAATAGAGTGTCACCTTGCTGGCGTCTAGGCGCCTGGCTCCAACCAAATTCACAGGGAATCTGGCTCTTCAAGGTAGGCGGCGGTAGATCCTCCTTAATCAGGTCCATGACCGGAAACGCGATTCCTTCGTCAGCCTGCACTAGAAGGCCTGACGAATTTGGCACGAACGGAATCTCCTCAACACGCTGATCGGAACAAGTTCGATCACACGACCAACGGCGGCGGCGGCGGCGGCACGGCGGCGCGACGGTGGAGGCGGCGGCCGTGAGGTTTTGGGAGGAGAGGGGGCGGCCACAAGCTAGGTTTAGGGTTATGGGTTGTAAGTTGTTTTTTCACATGCCCTAGACCAAGTCTTGTATTTAAAACATACATGGGCTTGAACCGGCCCAATGGACTTGGATCAAGCCCATGTCCATATGAACATTCGATTCATTTAAATCACCGTGGTTTCATCATAATCCCGATCGTCGATCAGATCGGACCGATCAACACAGTTTCCAAAACTGATTATTATGATGCGAAAACAATTTTTCAGACCACCTAGTCCAAAATTACAGTTTAGCCCCTCAACTTTGGGAAATCACAATTTGACCCCTGTTGACTTTTAGGAAGTCGCACTCCCTAAAATCCTCCTCCTATGCTCAAAACATTGAGCTCAGTTTCCATTCGGGAATCGTGAATCCAGTACTTGTGTGACCCTCAATGGTTCAGGGATACAGCTAGCCATGGGCCCACAACCAATGTGACTCCGAAATCACAATCTCGGACTTGCCCAACGGATCATGGTAAAGCGCCTAGCAACATCGCCCCATGTTCCCCTAGGTATCACTGATAGTGCCTGCAAGAACCAGTTGGTCGTGGTTAGCGTACAGTACGGTCCTTTCAACACATATATCCCGATCAGATCAACGACCATTGGTAAATCGAGAGTCGCTAGAGATCCGATAACTATGCGTACATCTTGGAGATTAAATAGTGACATCGCGAGTGTTATTAGGTAAACCCATTTACCTAAAACAAATCCAGTACTCTGGCCAGAGATTTATCACACTATCATCTCCTCAGATAGCATAGGATATCCACGCGTTAAAGCGAGCGGTGAATCCTCGACAACGAAGCATCGACTCCTACATGCATCGGGACCTCACCCAATCCCGCCACCTAATGACCCCAACGGAGTCGGTAAACGGGTCAAAGTGAGGTGCCTATCATGTAGAGTCTCAATGACGTTTCGAGTAGTGAGGACTAATCAATACAACCAAGACCTCGGACTTATCCACTCGACAAATGGTAACCACTTGGAAAGTCCGAACGAGGGTAGTTCGATAGATCACCAGGTCACTATCAATCTGCATGCTCAGAACATCACAATGTTCCCTACCAATGAAACATGGTACTTCACATTGTAGATAGCCTTATCCTCATTTTGACGGCCCAATCGACTAGGAACGACTTCAGAATACACAGTGACTATTAGATGTGTTTCATGATAGCCATCATATCCACTATCACATCTAACATACACTATGGTGCATTCTAGGTCTTTATCCAACACAATTGTTAACATTATATCATAATGAAAATAAAGAATGCCATATAAGAAATGCGTATTTCATAAATAAAGATCGTTATACACAAGAGTCAATAAAACCCACACGCCACAAGTTGGCTAGTTGGGCATCTACTCTAACACTTTTGAGATACTCAAAGATGTTAGCATCGCAGGCTGGGTTTTCCTACTCAAAGCATCGACCAGTAAGTTCACCGCCCAGGCTGATACTGAATCTCACAGTCAAAATCCTTGAGCAACTCCATCAAACTATGCTGCCTCATATTCAAATCTAACTGAGTGAAGATGTACTTAAAAGTATTGTGGTGGGTATACACCACAAATTGCTCACCATACAGGTAGTGACGCAAAATCTTCAAGGCAAAAACGATAGCTGTCAACTCCAAATAGTGCATGGGGTATCTGGTCTCGTGGGGTTTCAACTGTTGAGATGCATAAGCTATCACTTGTCCGTTCTGCATTAGCACGCAACCGAAACCACTGAGAGAAGCATCAGAGCAAAAAAAAGCCTCCAAAACCCGAATGTAGATCCAATACAGGAGCATTAGTCAACTTCTCCTTGAGCAACTGGAACTCAACTCACACTCGTCTGTCCACAGAAATCTTCTATCCTTCTGGGTCAGCTGCGTCATTGGCCTGACTATTGAAGAAATTCCCTCAATGAAACGTCTGTAATAGCAGGTCAAACCCAAGAAACTATGGATCTCCGAAACATTCCTAGGTCGCTCCTAGTTAAGAACTGCCTCAACCTTACTAGGATCCACAGAAATACCTTGTGCAGAAATGACATGACCAAGAAAAAGATCACTCTGTCCAACCAAAATACACACTTAGTTAACTTTGCATACAACTGTGAGTCCCTCAGAGTCTGCACCACTAGCCTCAAATGCTCCTTATGCTCCCTATAGTTCCTCGAATACACCAGAATATCATCTATGAAGACAATCACAAAGCGATCAATATATTCACTAAAGACACGGTTCATCAAGTCCATGAAGACACCAGGGGAATTCGTAAATCCAAATGGCATCACAAGGAACTCATAATGCCTGTATCTAGTCCGAAAGGCCGTATTCGCTACGTCAACGTCTATCATACGCAATTGATGGTAACCAGATCGCAGATAAATCTTGGAGTATACTGCTGATCCCTGCGGCTGATCGAACAGATCATCAATCCTCGGCAAGGGATACTTATTCTTCACCTCGCTTTGTTCAGCTGTATAAAATCGACGCACATACTCATAGATCCATCATTCTTATTCACAAAGAGACCCAAGGCGACATACTCAGCCTAATGAAACCCTTCTCTAAAAGATCACGCAACTGTTCCTTGAGTTCCCTCAGCTCAGCTTGTGCCAACCAATATGGAGCTCTAGAAATCGGGACAGTCCCTGGCACCAACTCAATGCTGAAATAAATCTCTCGTCTCAGAGGAAAACCAGGAATCTCATCCGGATAAATGTCTGGGAACTCTCAGACAATCAGAATATCACTCAATTCCAGTCACGATTCTTGGGTCACATCTAGGGCATAAATCATAAACCCTGCATTCTCAAGAGACAAAGGCTAAACATCTCCATGGCTGACACAAGTGAAATCTTAGATCTCGAATCTACGTCGTAGAAATTCCACTTCTCCCCGAAATCAGGTCTAAACCTCACCACTCCATGGAAACAATCCATCATAGCTCTATAACTGGACAACACATCCATACCCAAGATACGATCAAAGTCTCGAATCTCCAAAGAAATAAAATTCGTCACCAGCACATTTTGATCAAATCTGATCACGCAACTCACAACCACCTCACGGGACAACAAACTCACACCAGTAGGAGTAGAAACAGATACAACATCACACAGCCCACACTCATATACAAAAAAATCAGATATAAAGGAGTGTGATGCTCCAGTATCAAACAAAACTCGGGCAGGAAAATCGAAGAAAGAGCAAGTACCTTCAATAACTCCTCCAGGCATATCATCAGTTTTCTCCTCAGTCAGGGCATTCACCCGAGCTTGCTGAGGTCCCTGAAATGAGGTCTAGAAGGTCCTCCAAACCTAGACGCCTCACGAGATTGGAATCATGATCGTTGAGACGGGGCAGGAGGTTGCGGCCTCTACAAATAACCACCAGCCGAACCTTGCTGCGGAATATTAGAGGGATGTCCCCTCATCGAAGGACACACTCTAGGAAAGTGTCCAGGCTGTCCGCACTTATGACAAAGACCCTGAACTCCATGGCATTGAGAAGTCAAATGCCTACCTCCGCATTGACCACACGTCACCTCTCCAAAATCACTACCACCAGAGCTAACTGAACCAGAAGAACTCAAATTTGACCGTCTCTTAAACTTCTTCTCTCGAGGCTTGAACTTCTGGTGATTAGGTGCTGCGATGTTTGAGGAGGCTGAAATTCATACATCCCTCCAGGAGCGGGATGGAAACTTCATCCAGCTACCGGTTGAACCTGCGTCTGAGCATCCAAAAGAGTCTCCTCAATGTCCACTAGCCTATCCACGGCCTCAGCATAGGTTGCAGGAGAACCAGCTGAAACAATATGAAACAAATCTTGTCTCAACCCTTTCAAAAACTTGTTCCGCTTCGTCCTCTACTGGTTAGCAACGTGAGGAACATACGTGAGGAGTAAGGAAAACTATCTAGCATACTCAGCGACCTTCAGATTCCCTTGCTTCAGATTATCAAAATACCTCTCTCGGTTGTTGAAATACGACTCTGGGGTATACTCCCGATGAAAGGCGACACAGAAGCTCTCCCAAGTGACTACCACTCCAGTCTCTCGCATGACTCTGGAAGTACCTTTCCACCAACGATGAGCATGCTCTCTCAACTGAAGAACAGCCAACTTCAGTTTCTTCTCATCGTATACTCAACAGTATCGAACAGCTCTTCCATGTGTTCCAACCAGCCTTCAGCCATCAAACCACCCTCGACGCCAGTAATTGTAGGGGGATTCATCCTCTGGAACCTAGCCAACACTAGTTCCATTTTGCCAATCTACCTGGTCACATTCTCAACCTCAACCTCTGCCTGTCCAGCTCGACGACACAAAGGCTGCTGAGCAATCCTCATTGCTCTCAGGGGCTCTAGACTCCTCAACTACCTGCCTAGAAGCTCTACCTCTACCTCTCCTTGGTGGCATCTAAGAGATACTCAAAGGTAAGAACAAAAGTAGATAAATCACAGAGGTAGATAAAGAAATCATAGAGTTAATCACGAAAAGAAATTCAAACTCTGTGCCTAGTCTCAAGTGTAATAGAAAAGAATTGAGCTTATCTCAGTTTAAGCTCTGATACCAATATTTCAGGCCTGGTGCTCTAAATCAGAGATTAATTACTCAATTAATCACATTTACGCGGAAGCATAAAAATACAGGCTGAAAATTTTTGTTTGGGACTGAACTAAAAATATCATTTCATAATACAACCATACTTAGCATATATATTTTAACAAAAATCCATACAATAAAACCATACCAGGAATGTATACAAGTATCTCAACAAATTCAAATCTCAAGTACAGTATATCACAGGACATCTCCTGGTAATACAATCAATACATAATTCATAACTAGGACTCAAAACGGGGCTATACCAATCGATGCACCACTTGGTTCAGCTGGCTTACCTGAAGAACCTGCAAAGGCCAAACACAGGACCAAAGAAGCCCCTTAGAGGGAAAGAGAACGAGGTCAAACCTCAGTACGAAGAGCACTCTAATAACAGCAATCATATAAGACATGCAATATCTCAAGTCGTGCAATGCACGAAGGGTTACCAAGGATCATTGGTAATCAAAGAACAACGACTCAGCTGGGCAATCAAATCACAATAAATAATTGGAATCCAGATCACAGCGACTCAGCCGACAATCACAACTAAGTGAAAGCATAGGATTCACAATCACGGCATCTTAGCCGACATATCACATCTCAGTGATTATCGGTTCATAAAGGAACAGGCTCAATATGATATGTATGTATGCAAGACAATATCAGTTCACACAATCAACATACAACAATCCCATACATAAGAAATTCAGATTATTAATCATAAATACACGGCCAAACAGCTCAGCTTTTGGCTAGTACGCATACACAACAGTCAATTCACTCAAGAAATATTCTCATGCTTATGTCAAAGCTGTTACAACAAGCTCAATTCGTAATTAAATTCTGAATAGTAGATACCTCAACAGATCGCTTGAGAATAGAACACCCACATCTCACACACGTCTAATGCCCTTCCATATCACGAAGAAGCTCAACTGAAACCACCCAAACAACCACGCAGATAAAACCCAAGTGCGCTATTGGAACTGGAGGACCTTCGGGCCAGAAATCGCGAAAGGCCCGAGAACTTCAACTACGTCATGCTCACTCGACAAGCCGACCCAAGACTCCAAAGTGGTACAAAAGGAACGATCTTGGGGAGAGGAACTCAGCACGACCAGCCTTGCTCTAAACTGCGATGTAAATCGACGGCAATTTGAAGAAATAAGGTTCGATGAACATTAAGGGTTTGGAAATGATATATGTCGAGAGCTATCTGGAGGGGATAAGGAATACGAGGTCCCAAAATGGCTAAGTGTTGGGAAATAAAAATGACATGTTTACGATCAAAGTCCACTATTTATATCACTTAAACCTCCCACGATATGGTGAACAGTAGCCACCGACAGCTCGGGGTCCAAGATGGAACGAGCTCAGGCATCAACCAGCACGCTGCATTCTCTCCCAGCTGGTATACATCATCCAGCTTGCACTTCCAGAACAGATTACACTTACTGACCAGCTTCCGCCTGATCTGCTATACCCAGAAAAGTTCACAACGTACACAGCAGCAACAACTCATAGCTATAGACTAGATTACGCCCTGGCCAGCTCACGCTTACCATCCAGCTATCATCTAAGTTGGTATCGCTACACGATATCGCACCGCACTCCAGCTCGGGACAATCAGTTCATGTGTACGTAGACCAGCTCGCACACATCCAGCTGTTGCCTAAGCTGGAACCCATGAACTGTACCGGTCTACATCAAAACCACTAATCGGGCCGGTCCACACAGTACTATCAGCTTGCGCACCTCTAAGCCGATTTTCCTTAGACCAGTTTGCGACCAACAAGCTTAGCACCCAGCTGTACAATCCAACTCAGGACCATGTCTCCCATGGCAGTTTACACTCTCAAACCTTAACAGGTTACGCTCATGCAACAGCATCCCTAGCTGTTTACTACCCTGATGATATCTCCAACAGCTCAGAGCTGTTACACACACAGATACACACACAGACCAGCTTGCGTTTCATTAACGCGTACCAGCTCAGGACTGGTCCATCCTATATTAGCTCACACCTGCTCTGGTCCGTACCACTCTGATTAATTAGCTCAATTACCCCACTAATCCTTCAGATATCACATGAACAATATGGAGCCATCTCTTGAGGAGTTGGTGATAACGCTTGTAACATATGAGTCCATATAAAGAAAGAAAGGCCGGTTAATTTTGTGGGATCTTCGTCTGGTACAAATAAAGGACCACAAGGGGAGAAGTGTTCTACCCCGTCTGTTAAAAGAAAGTGGCCAAAAATAAGCAAGCTCTGAGTCTCTTTGGCAGCCAAATCTGTTAAGGCTGACAAGAGCGATCATGTCTGTTATCACTGCAAGAAATCGGGCAATGGAAGCGCAACTATAGGGGGTATCTTGTCCAGAAAGGTTCTGAGAAAGGTATGCTCTACATTGAATAAACATTTCAATTAAAATTTCTTTGGTTATTGGATAACGCTTGTGTCTCACATCTCTGTAATGATTTACAGGTGATGGAAAGAAGTAGGAAACTTAGGGAAGGTGAGACCTTTCTAAGAATGAGCAATGGATAAAGAGTTGCTGCCAAAGCTGTGGGAGATGTTTACTTAATGTTGCATTCTGATTTTAAAATTAGTTTTAAGATATGTTTTGTATGTACCAGATTTGGTGAAAAACAATGTTTCCATTTCTATGCTTGATAATGATGGATATTCTTGTTTATTTAGAAAAGTGTTTGCAACATTTACAAGAATGAATGCTTTATTGGTACAGATGAATTAAAAAATGATCTCTATGATTTAAAATTGAAAGATATTGCATTTAACAATGCCCAAGCTATAAAACGCAAAAGCGCAAAAATGATGCTCTAAATCCTACACTATTATGGCATGCTCCTCTAGGCCATATTTGTTGGTATCCGGATCACGCCCCCCGGCGAGGCAGCGGAAGAACAGAAAAACATGTGCCGGGAGACGATCAATACGAAAAAAAAATAAACTCTATGACATTCATAGGGTGTTTCAAGGAATACCTTGCTGGCACTTGTGCCTGGCTCCAACCGGAATTGCAAGAACGCCGGATCTTCACGGTAGGTGGCGGTAGATCCGTCAATCAGGTCCACGACCGGAATCGATCTCCCTCCAATCATCCTACACTAGAAGGCTGAAGGATTTTATCGCCAATGGATTCTCCTCGAAAAACTAGCCGGAACAAGTCCGGCGAGCGGCGGCGGCGGCACGGCGTGAGGTCGAAGAGGAGATGGGGGGCGGCTACTCTAGCTATTAGGTTTAGGGTTTGTAGGGTAGCATTAAGTATTGTATGTTAACAATGAAACCTAAGCCTAATTAAATAGACTAAGTGGTGGACTTGGACCGGCCCAACGGGCCCGGGTCCAACGGGTGAACATTTAGTTCATCCCAATCACTATGGCTTCATCGTAACTCCGATCGCCGATCAGATCGGACCGATCGACTCAGTTTCCAAAACTGAATGCTATGATCTGAAAAACCATTTTTCAGAACCCCAGTGCAAAATGACCGTTTTGCCCCTCAACATCGGCAAATCACGATTTGACCTCTGTTGACCTTTTAGGAAGTCGCACTCCCAAAATCCTCTTCGTATGCTCAACACATTGAGCTGAGTATCCGTGCGGGAATCTCAAATCCAGTACTTGTGTGACCCTCAATGGTTCAGGGATACAGCTAAC
>KQ992534.1:0-31520 GCA_001598015.1 Dorcoceras hygrometricum | reverse complement strand
TGGTAATTATGTGAAGACCCTTAAGCTAATAGATGAAAGGAAAGCCCAGAAATGTTTAAGAAGTGGTTTTCAGGGATTTCTGGTAAACGTTATATCATTAGAACCTGAAAAAGAAACTATCGATGATTTATTTGAACAGTTAAGAGGAGCGACTGTATTTTCGAAGATAGACCTGAGATTAGGGTATCACCAGTTGCGTGTAAAAGAAACAGATGTGTGTAAGACCGCTTTCAGAACAAGATATGGCCACTATGAATTTCTAGTTATGCCTTTTGGGGTAACGAATGCGCCATCCGTATTTATGGACTTAATGAATCGAGTATTCCAACCTTATTTAGACAGATTTGTTATTGTGTTCATAGATGATATTTTGATTTATTCGAAGAGCAGAGAAGAACATGAAGATCACCTTAGGGAAATCTTGCAGATTTTAAGGAATAAGTAATTATTTGCTAAGTTTAGTAAGTGTGAATTCTGGATTGATAAATATTTAGACAGATTTGTCATTGTGTTCATAGATGATATTTTGATTTATTCGAAGAGCAGAGAAGAACATGAAGATCACCTTAGGGAAATCTTGCAGATTTTAAGGAATAAGTAATTATTTGCTAAGTTTAGCAAGTGTGAATTCTGGATTGATAAAGTAGTATTCTTGGGTCATATTATTTCAAAGAATGGAATAGAAGTAGATCCTTCAAAGGTAGAATCTGTTCGAGACTGGCCTGTACCTAAGAATGTCACGGAAATTCGAAGTTTCCTAGGACTTGCAGGATATTATAGAAGATTCATAGAAGGATTTTCGAAGATTGCTGTTCCATTAACGGCCTTAACTAAGAAAAATGTGAAGTATGATTGGACTCCCAAATGCCAATCCAGTTTTGATAAATTAAAGCATGCATTAGTTGAAGCCCCTGTTCTAACGTTACCAACAGAGAAAGGGAATTTTGTGATTTACACTGATGCATTGAAGACAGGGTTGGGAGCTGTTCTAATGCAAGAAAGAAAAGTAATTGCTTACCCCTTCTAGGCAATTGAAGATTCACGAAAAGAATTATCATACGCATGACCTGGAATTAGCAGCAGTAGTTTTCGCTTTAAAGATTTGGAGACACTACCTTTACGGCGAGAAGTGCGAAATCTTTACAGACCATAAAAGCCTTAAGTATTTCTTTACTCAGAAGGAATTAAACATGCGACAGAGAAGATGGCTTGAATTGGTTAAAGATTACGATTGCGTAATTAGCTATCATCCGGGAAATTCTAACGTAGTAGCAGATGCGTTAAGTAGAAGAAGCGTGGGGTTAGCGCAAATCTCAGTTCAGATTCCCCTGGCGTTAGAGATCAATCGATTTGAACTCGAGATAATTCGTAAGGAAAGTGCTGCTAAGTTATCAGTTCTCACGATCCAATCAACAGTTAAAGATAGGATCAAAGAAGGGCAAGTGAAGGACGATCAACTCCAGAAATGGAAACAGCAGGATGAAAACAGAGGATCAAATTTGTATACAGTGGAAGAAGGAATTGTTAAATACCAAGGTAGATTGTGGGTACCGTGTACAGATGTAATTAGCTATCATCCGGGAAAAGCTAACGTAGTAGCAGATGCGTTAAGTAGAAGAAGCGTGGGGTTAGCGCATCTCTCGGTTCAGATTCCCCTGGCGTTAGAGATCAATCGATTTGAACTCGAGATAATTCGTAAGGAAAGTGCTGCTAAGTTATCAGTTCTCACGATCCAATCAACAGTTAAAGATAGGATCAAAGAAGGGCAAGTGAAGGACGATCAACTCCAGAAATGGAAACAGCAGGATGAAAACAGAGGATCAAATTTGTATACAGTGGAAGAAGGAATTGTTAAATACCAAGGTAGATTGTGGGTACCGTGTACAGATGGTTTGTGCAATGAGATTATGAATGAAGCCCATAATTCACCGTATTCCATACATCCAGGAGGAACGAAAATGTTCAAGGATTTGCAAGCTCTGTTTTGGTGGCCAGGAATGAAACGCGACATTTGTAGATTTGTTGCGGAATGTTTAACCTGTCAACAAGTTAAAGCAGAACATCAGAGACCAGTAGGAATGTTAAAGCCACTTCCTATACCTGTTTGGAAATGGGATAACATAGCAATGGATTTCGTGGTAGGATTACCCAGAACAGTTTCAGGTTGTAACGCAATTTGGGTAATAGTTGACAGATTAACTAAGTCTGCTCATTTTCTTCCTGTAAAGACAACCGATGGTTTGAATAAGTATGCAGAGTTGTATATCAAGGAAATAGTCAGACTTCACGGGATTCCAAGTTCTATTGTATCAGATAGAGATCCCAGATTCACTTCGAGATTCTGGAAAAGTTTACACCAAGCCTTAGGAACGCAATTAACTTTCAGTACAACGTTCCATCCTCAAACCGATGGGCAATCAGGAAGAGTAATTCAAATACTGGAAGATTTGTTAAGGGCTAGTGTTCTAGATTTTTCAGGAAGCTGGGAATCTAAATTACCTTTGATTGAATTCACCTACAACAACAGTTATCAAGCATCGATAGAAATGGCACCATACGAAGCTCTGTATGGCAGAAAATGTCGATCACCAATTCTTTGGGATGATGTGGGTGAAAGAAATGAAATAGGACCTGATATCATAGAGAAAACTTCAGAAGCAATAAATAGAATACGTGAAAGAATGAAGACTGCTCAAAGTAGGCAGAAAAGTTATGCAGATATTCATCGCAGAGATGTGAACTTTGCGGTGGGAGATCATGTGTTCCTCAAGATCTCGCCAATGAAAGGTGTTTTAAGATTTGGAAAGAAGGGATAGTTAAGTCCCAGATATGTTGGATCATTTCAAATCTTGGAACGAGTTGGAACGTTAGCATATCGTTTAGCACTACCTCCAACAAATGTCTTCCGTCCACAACGTGTTCCATGTATCAGCACTTAGAAGGTACATTGCGAACCCATCGCATGTTCTCAGGCATGAACCAGTGCAATTGGAACCAGACTTGACTTACGAAGAAACTCCGAGAAAAGATTTTATCAAAGGAAAATCGTAAGTTAAGAAACAGAACTATCCCGAATGATCAAGATTACCGATTCTTGAATATTTCTGTCTATGCAATGATCAATCTTTATTTGTTATGGATTGATATTCAAATGTTAGAATTCAAGTACATTAGATGTTTAGTGACTTCTGCAAACCAAGTGGATCCTTTATTTAACTAAAATTCTCAGTTTCCATGCACATCTTTGTTTTAAAAACAGAGCACGCTTCTTTCAGAATTTGGCATATTGATATAACGTATTTTCTTTCCTTAGTCATTTTAAATCATATAAATAGGATCTTAAGCTGCTTCATGCATCATTACTTTCAAATCAAATCATATTAAGCGGTGCTTGCTCTCAAGAAGCCGAACAAAATTAAATCATATAAATAGGATCTTAAGCTGCTTCATGCATCATTACTTTCAAATCAAATCATATTAAGCGGTGCTTGCTCTCAAGAAGCCGAACAAAATACTTTCAAAGTGTTTTAAAGGAAACAGGCGGTGCGCAAGAAGTATACTGGATTTTCTGCTGTTCTTGTGTTAAAGATACCAGGCAAGTAAACTCTGTTTCTTGCTCACTCAATAGAAAGCATATATTCAATTCTATTTTTATGATTATGTATGGTTTTAAAGAAAAGGGAGATGGCTTCGGCTGTTCTTCAAAGAAAAACCAGAAGTTCATGCTCTGTTTTTATGAAGAAGTTGAGTTACTGTAATTTTGATTCAAGGATGATTTAGAAAATGTTTTGGTGATGTTATTCTATTGAATTCCTGAGGTTTTCAGTGATTCATTCCTCGAAGTAGCTTACAAGTAGCTTATTCGATCTTTTCCAGAAGTTTCAGAAAATATGTCGAAGTCTTTAGAGGAAGGTAACCTTCGTAGTTCATGGTTATCTATATGATAAGTATGGGAGCTGGTTCTTATACTACTGCTGATATTGCTTTGTCGAAAATATTCTAAGTATAAGATCAGCAGTTGCATTTCTTTCTTTTGAAAACCAGCAGATGCATATTTCAGCAGATGCATATTCAGCAGTTGCGTTGGTTCCATAACACCAGTAGCGACTGGTTGTAGCGACTGGTTGTAGCGACTGGTTGTTGTGCTAACGACATCGTTTCACTTTGCATTCGTTTAAAAGACCTCGCGACTGGATTCTTGTCTTGCGACTGATTCCTATTCGTTGCGGCTGGTACTGTTCACCAGCAGATGTATTTCATTTCATTATTTCAACAGTCGCTTTACTTGTTTCTAAGTACTGTTCATTCAGCTGGTATTAGTCTTGCGACTGGTACTGTTCACTTCAGCTGGTTACTGTTCATTCTTCGTTTTCGTCAGCAGATAACGGAATTTCAGAATTTGATTCTTCCTTCGATTCTGAATCAGTTCAAATGAATCTTTCGACTTATCTGACAGATTCAACTAGCTAAGTTATTCAGTTTTCATCTTCGCAAGCTTTACAAGGAAATTCTTTACAGTTCCAGAACATCATTAGATAAACGAAAACCAGTAACTCGAACAAAAGAAACAAAACAGCTTTTCACAAGGGAAAGAAAGAGCAGAACAATGTTTATGAAATGTTTTAAGTTATGACAATGAAAAAGGTCCCTAACGAAAAGGTGAGTGCGCGGCTGACGAACCGTGTGCCCTTTTAACCAGGAAGGATTAGGATTACAGTTCGACGGATCTGTATACCCCTTCAACCATGATCCATAGTGCTAATACTGATATCAGGAGTTTGATCAAGCGAAATGGACCACATGTTTAAAGTATTGTCATAATTTTCCAGAAAATGAATGAAGAGCACAACTGTGGTTCTAATCGCAGCTCTTATGAATGTTTAAAGAAAATGTTTTCAGAATTGATTCATGTTTTATGCTTTCATACTTATGTTTACGCTTGGTTGTTCATAAGCGTAGTTCAAGTTCAGACTCCAATACGTATTAGTTCATGAACGATTGTACTATTTGCTTTTGTTATTCCAGAATTTTACCTGCTGAGCCTTTGGCTCACTAGTTTTCATTGAGTGCAGGTAATTCACAGTAGGAGCTGGAGGGAGATGAACAGAATGGAATGGATGTGTTTATCGTGGACAACAGAGTTCTTTATTTCCTTCTATTCCAAAGTTCATAGCTTCTTTTTTAGCACACTTTTGTATACTGAATATTCTGATGTGAGTTTGTATCCAAATAAATTTCTGAATTAGTTATGTTGTAAGGATTTGAACCAGACGTTATCACACTACGAGATGCTTCATTACAATATGATATATCAGTTTTATTCATTTCCGCACCATTGCATAAGTCATCCTAGATTTCTTATCTTCGAACGTGAGAAATTTTATTATTCTCGTTTAACCCAGATAGTTAATAGCGATCCATTCCTCAATGTTTATAACTCTTGTTTTTGTTCAATTGAACCCAAAACTTATGATTATTCCGTCAAGAAAATGAGGGTCGTTACATGTGGAGCGAGCCAAAGGTCTATTGGATGTGATTCATTCAGATGTTTGCGATCCGCTTAGCATCACCACTAAGCATGGACATGCCTACTTCATAACCTTTACCGATGATTTATCGAGGTATGGGTATGTGTATTTAATGAAATACAAATCCGAAACTCTTGAAAGGTTCAAATAATTTTGGAATGAAGTAGAAAAAAATTGGGATGAAGCATCAAGGCAATCAGATCGAGGTGGTAAATACTTGAGTGCTGAATTCCAAGGGTATCTTAGGGAGAATGAGATTCTATCACAATGGACTCCTCCTACAACACCTTAGTTTAATGGTGTTTCAGAATGTCATAACCGGACTTTGATGGACATGGTCCATTCTATGATGTGGTTCACACAATTTTCGACATCCTTTTGGGGATATGAGCTTGAAAAAATGGCACTGTTGTTAAAATGTCCATTCAAAGGCATTGAATAAGACTACATATGAGATATGCATGGAAAACCCTCCCAAATATTCTTACCTTAGAATATGTGAAGCAATGGGAGCTAATTTGGATTGTCGATCCATTTTATGTTATTTGGTTGGGTAACTAAGGAACTCAGTTTGTTCATCCCCAAGAAACAAAGGTGTTTGTAAATGAAACTTTCTTGGAGAAAGAATTTATAGGTCTGTGAGACACCCATAAATATATAGCTCACACCCCAACAGCCAAAAGAGGAGATACAATCTCCTAGGAGATCCGATAGGGTCTCGAGACCACCCATTAGGTATGGTCTACTTCTTGAAGAGTTCCATGATCAGCCTAACCTTGGATATGATCCAAGGACCTTCAAGGAAGCATCATCAGATGCTGATTCATCCAAGTGGCTTGAAGCTATGGAATATGAGATGAATTCCATGCATTCAAACCAAGTATGGAATCTCGTGGATCCACCTGAGGGAACTGTTCCCATTGGTTGTAAATGGATTTACAAAAAGAAACATGGAGCGGATGAGAAGGTTTTAACCTTCAAGGAGCGATTTGTCGCAAAAGGTGTTAGAGTAGATGCCCAACTAGCCAACTTGTGGCGTGTGGGTTTTATAGACTCTTGTATATGACAATCTTTATTTATGAAATACGCATTTATTTATGACATTCTTTATTTTCATTATGTTATAATGTTAAAAATTGTGTTGGATAAAGACCTAGAATGCACCATAGTGTATGTTAGATGTGATAGTGGATATGATGGCTATCATGAAACACATCTAATAGTCACTGTGCATTCTGAATTCGTTCCTAGTCGATTGGGCCGTCAAAATGAGGATAAGGCCGCCCGAGCTTGAGACTAGCATCTGCGATGTGAAGTACCATGCTTCATTGGTAGGGAACATTGTGATGTTCTAAGCATGCAGATGGATAGTGACCTGGTGATCTATCGAACTACCCTCGTTCGGACTTTCCAAGTGGTTACCATTTGTCGAGTGGATAAGTCCGAGGTCTTGGTTGTACTGATTAGTCCTCACTACTCGAAACGTCATTGAGATTCTACATGATAGGCGCCTCACTTTGACCCGTTTGCCGACTCATTTGGGGTCATTAGGCTGCGGGATTGGGTGAGGTCCCGATGCATGTAGGAGTGGATGCTTCGTTGTCGAGGATTCACCGCTCGCTTTCATGCGTGGATATCCTATGTTATCTGAGGAGACAATAGTGTGATAAATCTCTGGCCAGAGTACTGGATGTGTTTTAGGTAAATGGGTTTGCCTAGTTACACTCGCGATTTCACTGTTTGATCTCCAAGATGTATGCATAGCTATCGGATCTCTAGCGACTCTCGATCTACCAATGGTCGTTGATCTGATCGGGATATGTGTGTTGAAAGGACCGTACTGTACGCTAACCACGACCAACTGGTTCTTACAGGCACTATCAGTGATACCTAGGGGATCATGGGGCGATGTTGCTAGGCGCTTTACCATGATCCGATGGACAAGTCCGAAATTGTGATTTCGGAGTCACAATGGTTGTGGGCCCACTGCTAGCTGTATCCCTGAACCATTGAGGGTCACACAAGTACTGGATTCATTATTCCCGCACAGAAACTGAGCTCAACGTGTTGAGCATATGAGGAGGATTTTAGGGAGTGCGACTTCCTAAAAGTCAACAGGGGTCAAATTGAGATTTCCCAAAGTTGAGGGGCTAAACTGTAATTTAGGACTAGGTGGTCTGAAAAATTGTTTTCGCATCATAATAGTCAGTTTTGGAAACTGAGTCGATTGGTCCGATCTGATCGTCGATCAAAATTATGATGAAGCCACGGTGGTACGGTTGAAACGAATGTTCACATTGACCTGGGCCCGCCCCAGACCCATTGGACTAGTGGAAGCCCATCATTGGTCTACTTATGCTAGACCTAGGGCTACACATCAAACACAACAACTCAACCCTAGCCTCCACACATAGCTGTCGGCCGCCCCTCCTCCCTCCTCCACCTCTCGGCCGCGCCTCCTCCCTTGTGCCGCCGTAGCGCCGCCGTGCCGCCGCCCCGTGATCGGACTTGTTTCGATCACCACGACGAGGAGATTCCGTTCGTGTCGAATTCGTCAGTCCTTCTAGTGCAGGCTGACGAAGGATTCGTGCTTCCGATCGTGGACCTGATTAGACGATCTACCGCCGCCTACCTTTTGAAGTGCCGGTTTCCCTGTGAAACTGGTCGGAGCCAGGCGCCTAGACGCCAGCCAGGTAACGATTCAAACATCCTATGTATGGATTATAGAATTGTTTTGATGTATTGAACGTTTCTCGGGGCAAACTTTTAAACTTCCGCTGCACCCCCGGGAAACGGGATCCGGATCCGCCATTGTCGCCAACAAAAGGTTATACTCAAATTCAAGGAATGGACTTCGAGGAAAATTTTTCTCGATCGCAATGTTCAAGTCTATAAGTATATTGCTTGCCCGAGTAGCATAGTATGACTATGAAATATGGAAGTTTGATGTGAAATAGCCTTTCTCAATGGGGATATTAAGGAAGAGATTTATATTTCTCAGTTGGAATTGTTCACATCTATTGGAAGTGAGCATATGGTATTACAAACTTCATAGATCTGTTTATGGTCTCGAGCAAGCATCTAGGAGCTGTAACCTCAAATTTGATGTACAATCAAAGAGTTTGGTTTTACTAAGAATCCGGAGGAACTCTATGTATATAAAAAGGTCAATGGGAACGCTGTGACATTTTTGGTACTTTATGTTGATGACATTATCAACCAAAGTATGGTTAGAAAGTAGGTTCTCGATGCAGGACTTGGGTGAAGAATCTTATGTATTGGGAATACAGATCTATATGGATATATAAAAGAGATTGCTTGGTCTCACCCAGTACACGTACATTGATACCATCGTAGAAAGGTTTTCGTTGGATGAATCCAAGAGAGAACATCAAAAATCCAAATATGCATTGATAAAGTACCACATCATCTGGGAATGTGAAAAGGGGAGAAGTGTCGTTGGACAAAGTCGGATCCACAGATAATGTTGTTGATCCACTAACCAAGCCTTTGCCTGGACCATTATTCGAGAAGCATCGTAAATCAATGGGTGAATCATATGGGTAGTTGGATCTAGTGCAAGTGGGATATTGTTAGAGTTAGGTGTCTGTCGAGCCAAGTGTTGGCTGAGGGATTATGTAATAATTCTATGGTGATAATTTATTATAATGATACTTGAAATTATTTATTTGGCATATCTTATCTATGCCCTTGCTTGTCACATATATAAAGTTCTTGAATATACAAATACTAGAAATAAATGAAATGGTCATGAGATGACTATCATGAAACTCATATTTGGAATACTTTGTATTCTAAATCGTTACAAGTCGATTCAGCTGCTGCTAAGAAGGATAACGGCCACTTGAGCTAGAGACTAGTATTTGCGATATGAGTACCATGTTTTATTGGTAGGGGACATGGTGATGTCCAAGCATGCAAATATGTGGTGTCAGGCCTGGTGCTCTAAACCAGTGTTAAGCACGCAGTTAATCCAAAAACATCGAAGCTTAAAAAGTGGATAAAAATTTTTTTCTTTTGGACTGACGGAAAATATAACTTTAAAATAACACGAATAATCAAAATACCGACTTATAACAAAGTCATGTAACAGATCATACAAAACTCTCAACCAATACATGTATATAATCACAACTACGAAAACATCGAATCTTAACGACACAACTACTCAGGACATTCCCTGGCAAATAACCCGATGGACTATATACATGACTGGGAACTCAACCACGCCTATGGGGCTCCACTAGATGACGAACCACCAGGGCAAATGCAAAACCTGAAACTACATACACAACCAAAACAGCCCCAAAATGAAGGGGTCAAAACCCCAGTACGAAGAGAAACTTAATACAACAAACAGATGCAACATGCAATATATCATGTCGTGCAATGCATGAACGGACAATGCATCATCGGTATCAACCGGAAGCCAAACAATCGGTAAACAAAAACTATGGCAACATCACCGGGTTAGCGGGTGCTACCTGACCGCGCCCAATGGAAATAGAGTGGCTCATCGTCGACACACCCGATCAAGCGCTACCCGACTGGTCGAATGGAATTTCAAGTGTAAAACAACCATCCGCCAACCTCTATCCAAGCCACTTCAACTAAGGATTACGAGAGCGACTCGTCGCGTCCTCAATGCACTCAATTGTGATTATGCAACCCAGCACCGCATCACGAGATAAGAACTCAAGCAGAACAATAGATCACGGCTATCAAAGGATTCAAGGTCCCAATATGCTAT
This sequence comes from Dorcoceras hygrometricum, assembly GCA_001598015.1. Classification (NCBI taxonomy): domain Eukaryota; kingdom Viridiplantae; phylum Streptophyta; class Magnoliopsida; order Lamiales; family Gesneriaceae; genus Dorcoceras; species Dorcoceras hygrometricum. Next base: position 21,221 of record KQ992534.1, on the reverse strand, counting down.
GCAGATGCATCTACAACTATACCATTCTTAACATGATGTGTATTCTTGAAATGCCCACAAAACTCATGCAACATCATACTATAAAATATAAGGAAAGAAGCACGGTAAAAACAACAGACAGTATGCAAAACAGCTCAGGCTATCATCATGCAGTACACGATACAGCAGTTTATACGAAACAGCTCATGCTACAGCACGCAGAATACAGACAGCTTGGGCCACAGCAGGTAATATGCAAACAGATCAGGCGACAGCATGCAGTATACGAACAGCTCAGGCCTCAACACAGAACACACGGCACATGTGTACATCACTCATAAATATATTATCATTCTTATCTCAAAGCTGTAAATACAAGCCCAAATCTTACCAAGATACCTCACCAGATCTCACTGCCGAACCGCACAAACACCAGCTCTGCACAGGACAGGTCGCGCTAGCTCCTCCACTGCCACGCCAGGAGCCACGAGAGTTCTAACAGCTCGGAGAGACCAACAACAGCTCTACAAGCACTCAACAACCTAAAACAGCCAACACAAACGAAATACTAGCCCATCACTCAACAAGAACCAGCTCGGAGTAGAACTTGAAACCCGACCGCGAGCTAACAAACCCTAGGCTACAACATCCCGCTCGGGTCTGCTCTACAGTTAATGAAACTAGTCTTAAACGAACCAAGAACAAGGAAAAACACTTACAGTTCACGAATACCAGCCCAGAAAGAACAACACAACTGGGAGAAGCAGCTACATCGCACACTCTACCACTTCGCATTTCCTCCTCCGGCCATTTCCAGCCACAATACTGGTAGGGAACTGACGGGTTTGGAAAGGGGTTTCCAACGGTACCTCTCTTGACCAAAACTGGTCGGCCAAACTCCGGCAATCGGAAAATGAAGGTACGAGTGAATAGTAACAACAAGGGTTTTGGGAGAGGTAGCTTCTCGAACACACCAGAGGTGTTAAAATATCTGAGGTCTAAAAATTACTAAGTGTTGGGTCCACGGATACTATTTATACTACTAACTCCAGAACTGATCTACAGTTCCAGCAACCCGCTCGGAGCTCCACTGCTGCTCCAGCTTAGGCATAACGCACACCAGATTTCAGTTCATGCACTCAGATCAGATCGCATATAACAACTCGCGCAATACCCAGCTCAGTACGGAGTTAAAGATCAGATCTTGCTTCTAGCATAGGAATAACAAACCACACAACACAGACCACGAACCAACCAGCTCGGGCACAAACATAGGTCAGTTCTCACGTACACAGACCATAGCAGATTACACTCTCCCAGAAGATCACATCCTCACAGCTAATCGTGCTTTCCCCGCAGCTCAGCTTAGATCTCAAAGCTGACACCAGCTTGGACAAACAGCACGGGACGCATCTACTAATAGCTTGCGCACACCAACAGATCACGCCCGTGACAGCTCACAGCTCACGGTTCGGCTTGTGCACTCAACAGATCTAGTGCACAGCTCAGCTCTCGTGTACGGAGGTTTAGTCCCAACATCTCAGAAGAGCTAGGCCAACTCCTACTTGATCTAACTAAAAAAAAAGCTCACAACAAATATAGCAGCAACGTTCCTAAATTTCCTACTCATCCCAGAAGGCTATGTAACTTCAAAAGATGGACCCAGCTTACAGTTTTCTACTCAATCGATAACAGTTCAGAGCTGCTACGCCACCAGCTTGCACCAAGACAGATCAGATCGCACTGGAATCACTGTCTAACAGTTCACACAACTCATCTTAGAAGAACTCAGAACAGCACGCATCCTACCTAACAGCTTATGATGCTCTAAACAGCTTACAACGTCCAAAGCTGTTCGCTAAGCTCTCAATCACAGCGCATAAACCTGGAAAATATTGCAATCCCATAACAACTCACGCCTGTTTTTCCCTGCTACACAGTAGTCCTAAGTTGCTAACAACTCACGGACTCAGCACAGTCCTTACTTAACAACTGACGCCTAATCTGGTGAACAATGAACAGCTTACGCTTCCATGCGTCGAACCAGCTCTCATAAAACACCAGCTTACCTCTAAGCTGGACCTTTAAACCACAAATCTGAATCGTACCAGCTTACCTCTAAGCTGGAACTCTAATCTGCTCCAAAACCTAAGAGCAGTATGGCCACTCTAACAGCTCTCGTCAGTGTTAACCCAACCTGCAACCCGAAACAGCTTACACCATCAACTTAGTGCGAAACTTGATAGCTCTCTAAGCTGAATAACCTCGACTGATTAACCCCTAATCTAAACCCGATAATCTACTAATTAACGTGGTTAATCACAGTACTCACAGGTGGTGCGCCTTGTATAGTGCACTGCACAACCTTTTGTTAGAGTAGATGCCCAACTAGCCAACTTGTGGCGTATGGGTTTTATTGACTCTTTGTATAACGATCTTTATTTATGAAATTCGTATTTCTTTATGGCATTCTTTATCTTCATTATTGATTTGTAATGTTAACAATAGTGTTGGATAAAGACCTAGAATGAACCATAGTGTATGTTATATGTGATAGAGGATATGATGGCTATCATGAAACATATCTAATAGTCATTGTGTATTCTGAACTCGTTTCTAGTCGATTGGGCCGTCAAAATGAGGATAAGGCCACCCGAGCTCGAGACTAGCATCTGCGATGCGAAGTACCACGTTTCATTGGTAGGGAACATTGTGATGTTCTGATCATGCAGATGGATAGTGACCTGGTGATCTATCGAACTACCCTCGTTCGGACTTTCCAAGTGGTTACCGTTTGTCGAGTGGATAAGTCCGAGGTCTTGGTTTTACTGATTAGTCCTCACTACTCGAAACGTCATTGAGACTCTACATGATAAGTGCCTCACTTTGAACCGTTTACCGACTCTGATGGGGTCATTAGGTGGCGGGATTGGGTGAGGTCCCGATGCATGTAGGAGTCGATGCTTCGTTGTCGAGGATTCACCGCTCGCCCGTGTGCGTGGATATCCTATGCTATCTGAGGAGATAATAGTGTGATAAATCTCTGGCCAGAGTACTAGATATGTTTTAAGTAAATGGGGTTACCTAGTAACACATGCGATGTCACTATTTGATCTCCAAGATGTATGCATAGTTATTGGATCTCTAGCGACTCTCGATATACCAATGGTCGTTGATCTAATCGGGATATATGTGTTGAAAGGACCATACTGTACGCTAACCATGACCGACTGGTTCTTGCCGGCACTATCAGTGATACCTAGGGGATCATGTGGCGATGTTGCTAGGCGCTTTACCATGATCCGATGGGTCAGTCCGAAATTGTGATTTCGGAGTTGCAATGGTTGTGAGCTCACGGCTAACTGTATCCCTGAACCATTGAGGGTCACACAAGTACTGGCTTCACGATTCCCGCACGGAAATTGAGCTCAATGTGTTAAGCATAGGAGGAGGAATTTAGGGAGTGCGACTTCCTAAAAGTCAACATGGGTCAAATTGCAATTTAAGCATCACACAAACCCTAGACACTAAGCCGCCGCCCCCCTCTCCACATCCTCCTCTCGGCCGCCGCTCCTCCACGCGCCGCCCGCCGCCGCCATTGCTCATGTGATTGGACTTGTTCAGATCATGTCGACGAGGAGATTCCGTCCGTGGTAAATTCGTCAGGTCTTCTAGTGCAGGTTGACGAAGGGGTCCTGTTTCTAGTCGTGGACCGGATTAGGAGATCTACCGCCGCCAACCTTTGAAGTGCCGGTTTCCCTGTGAAACTGCTCGGAGCCAGGCGCCTAGACGCCAGCAAGGTAACGCTCTAAAACATCCTATGAATGTTTTATTGCAGTAGTTATTATGTATTGACCGTTCCCGGTGCAATTTTTTAAAACTTCCGCTGCGCCCCGGAAAACGGGATCCGGATCCGCCGCTGCGCCAACACCTTTCCTATGGAATTTTCCAAGTGGTTCTTATTAATCAAGTGAAAAAATCCTAGTTTATAGTTATACATCATTAGTCGTTATGTCCAAGACAACATTGAGACTCTATGTGTTGCGCTGCACTTTGACTTATTTATTTACTCCTTTGGAGTCATTAAGTGGCAAGATTGGGGGATGTGTCGAAACATATAGGAGCCGATGTATTTAATCGGGGATTCACCGCTTATCTACGGGTTTGGATATCCTATGTAACCTCATGTATTTGTAGCAAGGAAATCTCTGATCGAGTGAGATGGTAATTACGAAATGAGTTTCTTTAATTACACCTGCAATGCAAATAGTACATGAAAAATTATTATCAGTTCTGACAACTCTTGATACACCAATGGTTGTCAATCGGTCGGGGTATATGAGTTGAAGGGAGCGTACTGTACACTAGCCATAATTGAATGGTTCTTGCAAACACTGGCATTTGATACCTACGGAGTTATGTAAGCGATGTTGCTAGACGTTTAACATGACTGGTTGGGTACCATGAGAATTTGATTCTGACATTCTTATTATCAAGGAGTTGAATAAGAATGGAGCTGATTAGGGTATACTCATATAAAGATATGTTTGTTCGAATCACATGGAGATGTGAACACATTGATAGTTGTATCATTGAACCATTGGGGGCCACACTGACTTTATAGATCCCAATGAGAAGAAAATTTGTTCAAAAAGTTGAGAAAATTATACATGGTCGTAAAGAAAATTTTGTACTTCACGCCATCATCTCTACACTGACATACATCATCATCGTAGTAGCAGTTCATTGGAAGGGAAGACCGACAGAAAAGGATACATGGGAAGACATCACCGCTTCTACTGCTCAATTCCCAGATTTCAACCTTGGGGACAAGGTTGCTTCGAAGAGTGAGGTATTGTTATGGACCAAAACTACTGATGACCCAAACAAAAGGGCTAGGCCCATCATTACCCAGGATTATTCTAGAAGGAAGAAAGGCGGGAACGGTTATAAAGGATAACCATAGGCAGTTAGAAGGCAGGCAATTACTTACTCACACACAGACAAATTTTAATTTATAAAATTGTTTCAAATTAAAATTTATACATGGCTATATCATTAGTTTTGAAAATGGTAAATTTTCAAAAATCAATGTCATAAACTTAATTAAATTAATTCAAGTGTTGAATTAATAATACACTAATGGGCCTTGTAGAGCCTAAATAATTAAAGTATCAATATTTATTTTAGTAGTGGGTTTGATGGTGTTCAAATAGAATTTAATTAAGCTCATGGACCTATATTATATAAAATAACCCAACTATATATACAAGATACATGCAAGAGAGAAATGAAAGGTTGGGAGCAACTTTCACAATTTACAAGGAATGTGTTTCCTTGGATAGAGAAATTGCATGCTTTTTGTCTCTCTCTTCTTCCTCTTGCCCGACCCCTTCTCCTCAATTTTTCACAAGTTTTGTTTTTTCTTCAAGTTAAAATTTTTGTACTTCTCATTATATAATACCCTCAATATTCTACTATATATTTTGGGTGGAACTATTTTGCTAGTAATGGACCTTATTTTGGAGTGGAGTCCATTTGAGACATATGTGATCTTGGAAGCTTATAGAAGGTGTCTACCACTTCAAGAGCTAGATTATTTTTAATCTATTTGGAGCCATCATCAACCTTTTGAAGGTTGATAGGTATAAATTTCTAAACTCCCTATTGTTGGTTGTTTTTCTAGTATGCTACATGAATGCTCATCTCTTCTATTTTATGCTTCCTTTGCCAATTTGAGCATGAGCTAACGATGACCACAAAAGTTATGGCCTTCGTGATCGAGCGGTCCCACTAAAAGAATGTTCCTTGTTAGTGTGAGAACCCAAAAAAAGTAAAAAACGTGTGTAATGGTAGCATTAAGTAATATTATGGCTAACTAAAACAAAGTAATGTCATTAAGGCCTTAACTACCTCATCTGACCTTACCCTCACCGTCCATTCTCCCCTACAAATACCCATCTTGGTCTAAGAGTTTCACACAAAAAAATGATTTTTAAGATTTTTTCAATCATTCTAGAGTGAAGGAGCTACTAAAGTATTGTCCAAGTTCTGACAAGTTTCTAGAGGAGTTAAAGGTAAGTGGGTTTTTTCTATGTATATTCGTTTGAAGTAATATATATATATTGTTCATATCATGTTCTATTTTACAATTTTCATTTGAGCACTTGTTTCGTGTCAAATTCATGTTTGATCCTTGCTTATTTCCAGCTTGTTATTACTGTCGTGATATGGGTCTATAGAGATCTGCACCCTGAATCATATGATATGATTAAGGCCTCGCCCCCTTAGAGGAGTAAAAATTAGGGACTGATCAGTAAACCATACAAACGAAGTAAATATCAGTGCTACTTGTACTCTGCTATGTGTTCTTGATGTCCTTATGTATGTTTGAAGTTGTTATGCTCGAATGATTTCCCTCACTTTCTGAGTGTTTCCCCAAATACTCACCCTTATTGTTCCCCACCAAGATAAGAATGAAGATCTGATTAAAGAATAGGAACAGCTGGTGAAGATGCTTTAAGTTCTATTTTTTTTTGCTTTCGCATTTTTTATTATTCATGTTGTAAACACAATCAAGTGATTATGTAATAAACTGTTTTTTGGTCGATACTAAGAGGCTTAATGTTTTGCAATGTATAATTGTTAAAACATCGTCTATGTCATGTGTCTCGAGCTCGGGACGTGACATATTAGTGGTATCAGAGCATACAGGTTCATAATCCGGTTGGAAACCCACTTTTTGGCCAAATTCCTTCGTTTAGACCTCTGGATCGCGTTTTTTTTTGGAAAGTTTCGTAAATTCTTGTAGGGAACTCTAATTCCAATGTTGTCAATTTTCCAAAATTACTACTGCCGATATCCACAATCCATGAGAGTTATCATGATTACCCATCGTCCTAGGCCCTAAGCCTTTCCAATTACTTATTTCAAAAAATGGCTCCCTTCAATCCCCATACTCGTGCAGCGGCCGCTATTCGTATGAAACAAATAGCCCTTGACAATCAAAGTCAAATGATTCGTCGCCTCAGGGCCAAGTTAGCAACTGAAAGGCGGGAGTCAGCTGCCACAAATGAGGAGTTAGGAAAGAAAGTAGCGCGCCTTGAGCGGAGTTACAAATAATGAAGAGTGATAATTGTTGTCTATGAAATGTCGTGACCCAGTACCATAAGGACATCGATCGTCACACCTCCCAGTGGTTGAAGCCAATAAGGAGTACCAAAGTAACCAATTAGCGTTATAAGCCTATCACAAAACTATTTTTGGACTCACTGAGATTGGCATTTGCATGAAAAATAAGATTGAAAAGATGAAATTAAAGAAACAAAAATTAGAGAGAGCCACTTGGAATGCCATAAACAATTGCAGGCTCGCATCTAAAAGACCAAAGATACGATTCAAGAACAACAACTAACCATCGAGGCCCTATCGAGGAAAAAGCTAGCATAATCCAAACAATTCAAGATCTGCAAGAAGATAACGGTGCACCATTTGATGAATGGGAAGAAGAAGCTGAGGAGAATTCGGAAGGCGAAGGACTTGGGGAGATTCCCATAGAAGTCGTGGGTGAGGGAGAGATTGTTGATGAATAGAAAAAATGAATTACCCTTGCTTTCAAATAAGCTTTTGATTCAATTGTTAAACATTTCAATCTAACCAAGTTGTTTTCCCTTTTGGAATCTAATAAAAGTTTAATTTCTTACCCTTTCATGTCAATTTTAACCTTCGAATACTTCATCGATGTACACATCCATTCTTAGAAGATTTTCCTATGGAAGAATATTGCAAGCACCAGGAGAGGTAATAGTAACAATGGGGATGAGATCTTTGAATTCAATGGTTGGTCTTAGCAGAGAAGACTTAATGGCAATTGCAACGATAGTTGTCACCACTCTTCAAGGATTGGTCAACCCAAACACTATTCAGCCACCGCCTACTCCACCCCCTACGCCTTATGGGACCAAGTATTACTATGAGTCACTTTGAAAGAACCGAGCTCCCAATTTTGATGGAAGTCATGACCATGAAATGGGCCTGTGAAAACCCGAAAATTCAGCTCCAAAAAAAAAAATTATATAATCAGCGGTTGGTCGAAACTTTCCCTGCTGATTCGGAAGTTGCTTAAATCCTTGGAGAATTCAGTCGCAACGAATTTGGTGAAGTCAACGCTGGTCAACGATACTATAGCCGCCTGCTGGTGCTGGCATCGATAGGGTGACGTAGGCGTGACGCGTTGTATCTGCTGGTATACGATGTCTTGAGCTTGAGAATGATTGAGGAAGCGACACGTGATAGTCAACATTTTTGAGTGTTGACTATAGGATTCAGCAGATGCTTAGATAGGGCGACCAGTCGATGGGTTGAAGAACCAGCCGCAGGAGTTTATGCAACTGCTGGTGTTTGCAAATTCAGACGCAACGATGATTTCAGCAGCAGCGCAAAGACAGAAGATCAATCCAGTCGCAATATTTTATACCAGTCGACTGGATCGCAAAGGAACGAAAAACCAGAATTTGCGTTACGAAGATTGATTCAGACGCGACGCAAAGAAGAGTGAAGTCCTGACAGTTGCGAAGAGGTAGAACGACGTCGAGACGCTGCGTTTTGGAACCAGCTGCGGGAACAGTAAACCAGCTGTTGATATGCATCCAGTCGCAAGATGATGTACCAGTCGCGAGCTACAGTGGATCCAGTCGCAGGCTACAGAGAGTTGCAACCAATCGACAAAGAATCCAGTTGACTGGTCGCAGGAAAACCAGACGCAGGAAAAACCAGCTGCTGGTAGCGATACTCGCGTTTTGTGGTATTTTGCGTAACCAGTCGACTGGTGCGAGAATTCAGACTACTCGTGAATTCCAACAGTTTCTACGCGAATACAGATCAGTCGTGGAGCTTGAAAGAAAATCAGCAGCAACGCAAATTCCGCAGCGACGCAACTTCAGCAGCGATGCAAATTCAGCAGCGACGCAACTTCAGCAGCGACGCAAATTCAGCAGCGACGCAGACTTCATCGTCTCCACGAAACTTCATAATTCAGATTTCACGTAATCCAGATTTTTGCTCACGAACTTCGGCAGTCGCTTACAGGTCAGATTTCACGATTATAACTGTCGATTTATGAGGATTAAAAAGCCAATTGAAGGCACACCATAAGTAGCCATTATGTATAATACATAATAATGGTGTCTTGAGCTTGAGAATGATTGAGGAAGCGACACGTGATAGTCAACATTTTTGAGTGTTGACTATAGGATTCAGCAGATGCTTAGATAGGGCGACCAGTCGATGGGTTGAAGAACCAGCCGCAGGAGTTTATGCAACTGCTGGTGTTTGCAAATTCAGACGCAACGATGATTTCAGCAGCAGCGCAAAGACAGAAGATCAATCCAGTAGCAAGATTTTATACCAGTCGACTGGATCGCAAAGGAACGAAAAACCAGACGTTGCGTTACGAAGATTGATTCAGATGCGACGCAAAGAAGAGTGAAGTCCGGACAGTTGCGAAGAGGTAGAACGACGACGAGACGCTGCGTTTTGGAACCAGCTGCGGGAACAGTAAACCAGCTGTTGATATGCATCCAGTCGCAAGATGATGTACCAGTCGCGAGCTACAGTGGATCCAGTCGCAGGCTACCGAGAGTTGCAACCAGTCGACAAAGAATCCAGTCGCAAGCTATAGTGTACCCAGTCGCAGGCTACAGTGTCTTGCATATCCAGTCGCAGGAAAACCAGACGCAGGAAAAACCAGCTGCTGGTAGCGATACTCGCGTTTTGTGGTATTTTGCGTAACCAGTCGACTGGTGCGAGAATTCAGAATTTAGCTCGTGAATTCCAACAGTTTCTACGCGAATACAGATCAGTCGTGGAGCTTGAAAGAAAATCAGCAGCAACGCAAATTCCGCAGCGACGCAACTTCAGCAGCGATGCAAATTAAGCAGCGACGCAACTTCAGCAGCGACGCAAATTCAGCAGCAACGCAAACTTCATCGTCTCCACGAAACTTCATAATTCAGATTTCACGTAATCCAGATTTTTGCTCACGAACTTCGACAGTCGCTTACAGGTCAGATTTCACGATTATAACTGTCGATTTAGGAGGATTTATGGCTAATTAAAAGACCCAAATCAATGTCTTGAATTCTTAATTAAAATCACACCATAAGTAGCCATTATGTAGCCAATTAGTGTCCAATTATGACCATTAAGTAGTGTTTAATGGCCATAAAGAGGTGACCCTTAAAGTCTCCCCAACCTCTCCTATATATACACCCCTCAAAGATGAAGAAAGGCACTCTACAAACATCAAGAAAACCTTGAGATTTTCGTGCAAGAGGCTGCATCATTTCGGAAACAAGAGGTTGAAGCTTTGAGCATTCCATCAACAATCTGAAGGACTACTGTCCGGAACCTATTGCCATTGCTCCGTTTCTTAGAATCCGATCTCCACCGTCCAGAATCTTTTTCCCTATGTTTTGAAGACTAGGTAAAAATTTCATTCTGATCCAACGGTTATATTTCCGTAAATCGAATTCGTAAGAATGCTGCACAGATTTCATGTGAGGAAACTGCAGCTTCTACTTATCATCCTAAACTGATTTCAAACGACCTCCGTTTCCAATCTCCACCGTTCAGATGTTACTTCGTTACATCCTGAATAAACTTCATTCCAATCCAACGGCTAGATTTTTGTTAAACCCCTTTTCCATAATTCTGTACAGATTTCATACGAGAAATCTGCAGCTCTTGTCCGTCACTTAGAAACGGCTTCACATTTTCTCGAAAAATGATCTTGACCGTTCAAAAGTTATTTCATCATGTTTCACATACTCTGTTCAAATTTCATCTTGATCCAAAGGTTAGATTGTATCGAAATACCTTTTCAATTCTACTGTACCGACCATTTGAGACAAAACTATTGCTTCTATTCACCATCCCGATATGGATTCAAATGGCTTACAAATCCAATCTTTCCCGTTCACAATTTCTTTTTCTCCTTTTGTGAACAAGCCAACCAACCTTGAGCTTAATCCGAGAGTTTCGTATACCGAAGACACTTATGAAATATCGGTGATTTTCATAAGTATGCAACGTCTGAAGATCTCTACATTCGGGATCCACTGCAAGTAGCAACCAGAAAAGAAATCAAGCATTGCCACCATGTTTCTCAGGTTTTGAGCAGTAAGCAAGTAAGTGGGCTTTTGCTAAGTAATACATTCGTTTGATATACATATATATTTTCTTCACATCGAAGTTTCGTTTTTTTTGAACTACTATTCGAGCACTTGTTTCAAGTCATATCTCTGTTCGTTCAAGTTCTGTGTCGCACTGATGTCTCTATCGTTATATCGGTCTATGGAATATTTCGGCTTTCTGGGTTACTGTGTAACCACATGGCCTCGACCCCTTAGAGGAATAAAAATTAGGGACTGATCAGTAAACCATGGACACGATTCTGTCGTTATATGGGTTTACGGAATATTTCGCATTCTGGGTTACTTGGTGTAACCACATGGCCTCGACCCCTTAGAGGAATAAAAATTAGGGACTGATCAGTAAACCATAGACACGAAGTTATTATCAGTGCTATTCTGTCAAGCTCTGTCAGCTCTGTCATGCTCTGTTAAGCTCTGTTAAGCTCTGACATGCTCTGTTAAGTTCTAACATGCTCTGTTCTGTCTAAGCTCTGTTCTGAAATCTGTTATTCAGTATATGTATATGTATATTTGTTATGCTCGAATGGTATCCCCCACTTGCTGAGTGTTTCCCCAAACACTCACCCCTTACTTCTCCACCTAGATAAGAATGAACAACAAGTTGAAGAAGAGGAACAAGATCTGTTTTGGGGCTGGTGAAGACTCTGCTTTTCTTTGTTAATGTAATTTTCGCTTCCGCACTCTGTAATTAAATTTCTTCGATTTTCAGTTGTAAAGACAATCATTTTGATTATGTAATAGACTGGTTTTTGAGCTGCACTATGAGGCTTGATGTTTTGTAATGAATAATTATTAAACATCGCCGGTGTTCACGTCCAGGCCCGGTCTCGGGGCGTGACAGGGCCAAACGTGGCTAGAGGATATTGAGACACAACTCCGGCTAATAGAAATCCCGGACAACTTCAAAGTGGAAGTCATGACACCACTTCTAGAAGGCAAAGCTGGAAAATGATGGGAAACAGTCTCGCTAGCTATGACCGAAAATGGACCAGTATCATGGCAGATATTTCAACAGGCATTCTTGAAGCAATACTTTCCAATTGAAGTAAGAATGCAATGACTCAGGGAATTTGTGACTTACTCAAACAGCAGATATGTCAATAGTTGAGTACACATCCAAGTTTAATTCGTTGGGCACTTATGTCTTATGTCCGATAATAATTTGAAAATACATCGCTTCAAGAAAGTTAGTAGCCGTATACATTCTGCCCTAGTGGTTTACCCGGCCACAAGCTTCGGGATTTAATGGGAGTTGCAATCCGAGCTGAGACAGACATAAAGAGGCACAAGGAGGAAAACAAAAACAAACTCCCGCTCAATGCTCAGGCTTATCACGGTGGGCCTAAGTCTAAGCGGCAAACCTAATCAATGGGTCAAACCACGGACCAGCACCTGCACCAATAACCAAGGGTTAGCACCTTGCACTTCCTGTGGTTACCGCCATAGTGGAGAATGTCACAAACAGAGTGGGGCATGCTTCAAGTTTGGGAAGATGGGACATCAAATTGTGGATTGTCCTGAAATCAAGGATCCAAGGGCTGGGACAAGCAGTGGAGCTACCACAATAAGCCAAAACCCAAGGAGGATAAACCCAATGCTCGTGTCTTTGCAGTAACTCAGGAAGAGGCTGAAGATGCCAGCAACGTAGTGGCAGGTACCCTTCTTATCAAAACATGCATGATTATGTATTGTTCGATTGTGGTGCTACTCATTCATTCATATCTAGGAGATTCATTAAAGATAGGACTCAATCCTGAATTTTTGTATGGGCCATATAGAGTAGCAACCCTCACGAATTTTATTATTCAGACACATAAACTACATCGGGACTGCAACATATCTATCAATAATCGTGTGTTCTCTGTGTATCTAATTCAACTCAACATGGTCGAGTTTGATGCCATCTTAGGCATGGATTGGCTGTCCAAGAACCATGCACTAGTAGATTGTCAAGGTATGAGCGTTAAACTCCAAACCTCTGATCAAAAGGAGCTGATATATTATGGTAAGAACAAGAAGCGAAAGTTCCTACTTTTCGCTTATCAAACATGGACAGCCATGAAATCGGGTGCAAAGATTTTCTAGCTATAATCCATGAAGTAAAGAAGAATTAGAACTCAAACTTGAAGATATCCCAGTGGTACAAAAGTTCGCAGATGTATTTCCAGAAGAACTACCTGAATTAGTTCCGGATCGAGAAGTTGAATTTGAGATCAATCTACTGCCAGGAACAACACCAATCTCCAAAGCACCTTACCGCATGGCATCGACAGAACTCAAGGAACTCAAGGATCAGCTACAAGAGTTGCTAGATAAAAATCAAATCAGAGCCAGTGCATCTCCTTGGGGAGATCCAGTGCTATTCGTCAAAAATAAGGATGGAATCATGAGATTGTGTATAGAATACGGAGAGTTAAATAAGATCACGATCAAAAATAAGTATCCCCTCCCAAGAATTGACGACCTCTTTGATCAACTCAAGGCAGCTACAACCTTCTCCAAGTTGGATTTGAGGTCAGGATATCACCAACTGAAGATCAAGGCTGAGAATGTTCCTAAAACTACATTCAAAACCCGATATGGACACTATGAGTTCACAGTAATGCCATTTGGTTTGAAAAATGCTCCAGTAGCCTTCATGGACCTCATGAACCGGGTTTTCAGACCATTCCTCAACAAATTTGTGGTAGTGTTTATAGACGATATACTCGAATATTCACCGAGTGAAGAAGAACACAAAGAACATCTTCGACTCACTCTTCATATGATGAGAGAGAAACAATTCTACACCAAATTCAAGAAATGTGAATTTTGGCTGAAGATTGTAGAATTTTAGGCCATATAATTTCAGAAGAAGAAGTGATGGTAGATCCAATGTAACGCCTAGAAATTTCCTGACTACATAGAAATGAGTGCATGACAAGGGGGAAAATAATTTTAGATGATTTCTTTCCATTTTATGTGATTTAATTATGATTTTATGTTGCATGGTACGCATGACTTGTTTTTCAGCTTGTTTGAGTTACGGACGTGTGGACGAGACTAGGGACGACCGGAATGAAAATAATTTAAGCTTTTTAAGTTCTTAGATTTTTAAGAATAAATTTATTATTTTTAAGCAACAATTTCTGATCATTGGGGTTTTTATTATTATTTTGGAGGGGAACCCGTTTTTCGCTTATACGGGCTCTTTTATTGGATTTAAGGTGTTTTAAAATTGAGGGGACTTGGATTTCGAAAATTGGACATTTCCTAAGCCAAGATAAAGTTTTTAATTAGCTTTTTTTTATTAATGGAGGGGCAAGCATGTCAAATTCAATTTCTTTTCCTAATTAAATCATGAGGGGTCAAATGTGTCACACCAAATTCTTTCATAACACAAAATTTCCAAGCCCTAGACCCATCCAAACACTAGCAGCCATCCCATCCTTCCCCTAAAGCACAAAGTTTCGAAAATTTCAATTCCTTGGTGAGTTTTGGTGATCCAAAGGTGGTCGTGCCCCGATCTCGTGTCTACAACGTCGGTAACTCGCAGATCTACCTTTCCTACAAACCAGGCATGTTACATCTTTTCGTTTTCTCACCGTTTAAGCCTATTATGATGTTTTAACAAAATTATGCATGAATTGGATGTGTTCTACTCAGATCTATACATCATTTATTGAACTTCATGCATGACACTCGACTTTTCTCATGATCTTAATTGTTTCTTGAATTGCTTCGGCTAAGGGGCTGTTCATGGGGATTTGGCTCAAGTCTAGGGGGTTCAAGGTCGTCCTACGGGGGGCTAGATGTGGTCCATAGAGGGGGAAATCGTGGCTGGACATTGGAGGAACCATGGTGGCTCGGACGGCCGCATACGACGCGCGACGCCCATCGCTCTTGTGAAGCATCGTTCGAACCATGAGACACATGGTTTGGACCAGGGCTGGTCAGGTTAGGACCTGGGGGTGGTCCAGCCGGAGCAGGGATCTCGGGCAGCGTGAAGTTAGGGATGTCGCGTGGGGCGGCGTGTGCATGGGGGTAGTGTTTTTGGTGAATGGGTTCGGTTCAATTGGACCGGTTTGGCTGATTCAGTTGGACCCGATCGGTTCATCGAGTCTCCAGTAAAAATTTTTTAAAGTTAACCCGACTTATTTTAATTATGGACCGGTTATTTTAATTGTTAAATCTAAGGTCCAGTTTTAAAGAAATAGTCAAGGGTTTTAATTTGAGTTGAGTTAATTGAGTTTGATGTTTATTTTTTAAGTTTTTAAGTTCAAATTTGGAGTCTTTGATTTTTAGTTAAGTCAAAATTGATTATTGGATTTTAATTTGATCAAAATCGGTCTTTTGGTCAAATTGGTCTTTGGGTTAAAATTGTTTAAGTTATTTTTTTTAAAAGGTCAAAATTGGTTAAACTGATTTTCTTCTTAAGTCAGAATTGATTTTGAAGTTAGTCAAAAAATTAGTCCTTTGATTCTTAAGTCAAAATTGATTTTGAATTAGTCAAAATTAGCCTTTTGATCTCTAAAGTCAAAATTGAGTTGAACTCAGTCAAAATTGAATTGAGTTAGGAATTTTAAAGAGGAACCCTTAAGTCTTGGGCTAGGTTAAAGCTAATGTTAAGTCTAGAAGTATTGGGTTAGGCTCCTGAACCAGTCCTTGACCGAAGTAGAAATGTAGAAGCCTACTACGTGGAGCTCGGAAGTCACACCAGTCTGTGAGTTTTACTGTTTTATTGTTTATGTTTATGTTTTCATACTGCATGTTTTAGCCCTGCATGAGTTTTGGCATTAGAGTTTTAAAATTAGACACTTAGTCATGCACTTATATTTACGTGATAAGGTTTTCGTGTATCAGAATGCCTCTCAGACGTGATAGGACCCATCAGGATGATGCTACACCTCCTCCTCCTCCCCCACCTCCTCAGTTGACTCCGTATGAGAGAGCTTGCGTGGATATGCTAGCCGGGATTACTAGGCTATTGGAGCATCAATCAGAGCGACCCGGGAAGTCACATGATGAGGATGTCGCAGAGAGGTTCCGCAAGCAGGGACCTAAGGAGTTTGCTGGTACCACCGATCCACTTGTTGCTGAGGAGTGGATCCGATCTATGGAGACCATCTATGATTATATGGGTCTCTCGGAAGCTGACAAGGTCTGTTGTGCTATTTTTATGCTGACGGGAGATGCCACTCTTTGGTGGAAGGGCGCAGTGGTTGGTCTTTTCCTGGAGACCCGGACATGGGAGGAATTCAAGAAGGTCTTCTTCGAGAAGTATTTTACTGTGGATGCCTGGAGCCAGCTTATTCGGGAGTTCATGAGTCTCCGTCAGGGAGACAAGTCTGTTGCTGAGTATGTGAGGCAGTTTGAGTGAGGGTGTACCTTTGTGAACTCGATTGCTACGGTGGAGAGCGAGAAGCTGCAACAGTTCACTGATGGACTGCGACCTGACATCCGCCACGATGTCAACATGGAGGACGTTGAGACTTATATGGCGGCAGTGAATAGGGCTTACCGGTCTGAGAGAGGCCGGAAGGACAAGAGGGACGACTACCAGAGGAAGTGCCAGATGCAGTAGCCCGTCAGCGGCCAGTCTTCGCAGCAGCCAGTGAAGAGACCTTTTCATGGGCCTTCTTGTTAGAGTAGATGCCCAACTAGCCAACTTGTGGCATGTGGGTTTATAGACTCTTGTATGAAACAGTCTTTATATATGATATTCGCATTCTTTTATATGGCGTTCTTTACCTTCATTATGTGTGTAATGATTTACAATTGCGTTGAGTAAAGTCCTAGAATGCACTTAAGCGTATGTTAGATGTGATAGTGGGTATGACGACTATCATGGAACACATCTAATAGTCGCTGTGTATTCTGACTTCCTAGTCGATTGGGCCGTCAAAATGAGGATAAGGCCGCCCGAGTTCGAGACTAGTATCTGCGATGCGAAGTACCATGTTTCATTGGTAGGAACAATGTGATGTTCTAATTGGGTGAGACCCCGATGCATGTAGGAGTTGATGCATCGTTGTCGAGGATTCACCACTCGCAGACATGCGTGGATATCCTATGCTATCTGAGGGGATAATAGTGTATAAATCTCTGGCCAGAGTACTAGAAGTGTTTTAGGTAAATGTGTTTACCTAGTTACACTCGCGATGTCACTATTCGATCTCCAAGATGTATGCATAGCTATCGGATCTATAGCGACTCTCGATTTACCAATGGTCGTTGATCTGATCAGGATATATGGATTGAAAGGACCGTACTGTACGCAAACCACGACAAACTGGTTCTTGCAGGCACTATCAGTGATACCTAGGGGATCATGAGGCGATGTTGCTAGACGCTTTACCATGATCCGTTGGGCAGGTCCGGAATTGTGATTCCGGAGCCACAATGGTTGTGGGCCCACGGCTAGCTGTATCCCTGAACCATTGAGGGTCACACAAGTACTAGATTCGAGATTTCCGCACGGATACTCAGCTCAATGTGTTGAGCACAAGAAGAGGATTTTGGGAAGTGCGACTTCCTGAAAGTCAACAGGGGTCAAACCGGGGTTTCCCGCTGTTGAGGGGCAAAACGGTCATTTTGCACTGGGGTTCTGAAAAATGGTTTTTCAGATCATATCATTCAGTTTCGGAAACTGAGTCGATCGGTCCGATCTGATCGGCGATCGGAGTTGCGATGAAGTCTCAGTGGTGGAGATGAACTGAATGTTCATCGTTGGACCCGGGCCCGTTGGGCCGGTCCAAGTCCAACACTTAAGTCTATTTAATTGGACTTAAACCAAGACTTGATTAATACAACACAACACACAACACTTAACCTAACCCTAAAGCATTGGCCGCCGCCTCCCTCCTTCTAAAAGCCGCCGCCGCCGCCGCCGCCGCCTAGCGCCGCCGCCGCCTCCAAGAACTCGAACTCCCGCTCATGGGCAGCTACATAGGAGTCGGGGACATACTCCTGCCTGAAGACCTGGTAAAAAGTGTCCCAAGTAATACCAACACCAGTCTCCAGTAAAGTACTAGACGTACCTCTCCACCAACGCTCGGCTTGCAAAGCTTCAAATAAGGCACGTAAAAGCTGATCTTTTTCTACATCATTTGAAGCATATATTGTGTTTTAATGGATCTGCTTGCTGCTATGACCACATCCATCCTCTCTACCGGAGCCGGCGGAGCTGCAGCCTCCTCCTCTCCACTACTCTCAAGAGTATGACTAGGCGCACTAGACTGATCCTCATTCTGTCCTCTTGATTCCTGGAAGAGACCCCTACTACGACCACGACGTCTAGGCGGCATCTAAAACGCTGAATAGGATAAGGAAAACAGAACAGATACAGCAAAGAAAGCATATAACACAACATATGCAGCACGTAGTCATATAAGTCAAGCACATGCAATACGCAACACTGTGCCTAGACTCAAGTGTGATCAAAGAAATTGAGCTTATCCCAGTTTAAGCTCTGATACCAAAAATGTCAGGCCTCGTGCTCACAACAGATAAACACATGCGGAAGCTATCAAAAAGTGGGTAAATTTTTTCTCTTTTAGGCCCGACGGTTTTAAACATATAATTTAAAATACAACAATAATTAAAATAAGGTTCCCAAATCATAAACGTTTAACCAACAAAGCATACACAAGTACAGCAAGTATCATAATCCCCTACGGATACAACAACGAAGCGCAGGGCATTCCCCTGGCTAACTGATACATACATATATATATGCTATATGCTACTGGGACACACTAGCCACCTCCTGGGGCACCACCAGCTGGGTTGAAACCACGACCAACTGTAGAACCTGGGTTTCCTGAAAACAACGCAACAAAGGAACAAACCAAGCCCCGGAGGGACATGGGGTCAAACCCCAGTACGGAGAGCAACTATAAAACAGCAATAAACAGCAAGGAATAATTTGCGGATGCTATGCATGAGACTCCAAAGAACAAAGGGGAAGCTTGACCCACAAGGGAGCTAATGAACTCAAACATAGCTCCAAGAATTTCCAACAACGTTCAGTGGCCACGGGGTGAGTTCACAGTGTGGTAGTGATCCACTCGCCATGAAACCAGACCCCATTTACCAGATGCATCAAACAACTCGACCTGCTGTTGCCTCGCCCATGAACTGTGGTAGTTAACCACTCGGCGCATGGTGGCTACAATCCCAGCGGGGAGATGAGAGTGCGGTATTACCGCTCGCCCTCGCAACCTGGTAAGGAACAGAACAGAACAGCGAAACAATGGCAATAAAACTGGGATGAGATGCAAATACGTGTATGCACATACTGGAGATGACAAGCATATCAACATATGCGAAAGCAGTAACAACATCAGCAAGTACATAACATATAAACCAACAATTCCATCTCACAATTCCTCCAAGCCGTAGCCTCGCCGTAATATAAGCTCAAATCCGTACATTGAACTGAGCAACAATAACACTGCTAGAAATCCCGAAGACTCTGGTAAAAGCCTGCTAAACAACAAGCGTATAACTCAGGGATCTAACAGAAGATCACGGCTGGGAGCTACGCTCAACCAACACCGTTTCCCTACTACCACAACTTCGCAAAGAGCTTCAAAAAGGCTAGGAACAAGATTACAACACTAGGAATGAAGTTCTACCTGCTACTACAAAATTTACGAACTAGCAGCAACTTCTCGTTCCTCAACCAGCCAATTGCAGCTTATAAAACTGGTACGAAAAGGAAGAGCTTCACGAGAGGAGTCCAACACTACTTCAATTGTCCAAAACAACGGCCGGAGTCGACGGAAATCTACCGGAAAAGCTCACGGTGAACAGTAACGAGGGTTGAGAAAACAGAGAACGAAGGCTGGAAAATATTTCTAAGTATGGAAAACCGATCACACGAAAGAAGACCAAGTCTTCCTATATAACACTCTCAACTGCTGGTACCAGCAGGAGCGTATTCCACCGACAAAACCAGCAGGAGCAATAGTCGACGCATTCTCTACAATTAACGACTCTCGATGCCAGCAGCAACAAAAACAGCTTCTAACGCTAAACCAAAACGGCGTCGCAACAACTAATCCAAACGACGTCGCTCCACTGACATCATCATAGCTGGCAGCAGCTCTCGCTAAATATCAGCAGCAAGCTACAGTGACGTTCTAACACCAGCAGATACTCTTACGTCACTTGCACCTCAAAACGATGTCGCATCCTCTTCGCGCTACAGGAAGGTTGACCCGCGTTGACAACCAGCAGGCATACAATTTACGCGATAACACCCATCGACTGACGACAGTAAAGTCTACGTCATCTACACAACGCTCAACAGAAATGCTTACGTCGACATATCTATCATCAGCAGGTAATATAAACTATCGACTGGTTCCTCAAAACGACACCGTTCGAAATTCTATAGCGCTCTCCTGCTGAAATCCACATAAGCGCTGCTGTCGCCAGCTACCAAAATAAAGAACACAACGCGCTAAGATACCAGCCGCAAAGCTTACGTCAGCGACTACGATGCCAACACAAGCATGACGTCATCAGAGCTGCTATCAGCAGATACCTCTAAACTCAAAATTTCGAAAATCTTCAGAATTACTTTAAGGAGGAAAATCGACCCGAAAACACAATTCCAACATGCAAACAGAGATCTGAATCCCAAAAATCAACAAAATTCGATAACTTCAACAATTAATCCTTAATCAACATTTCAGGTCTCACAAAATCTCTGGCCAGAGTACTAGAAGTGTTTTAGGTAAATGTGTTTACCTAGTTACACACGCGATGTCACTATTCGATCTCCAAGATGTATGCATAGCTATCGGATCTCTAGCGACTCTCGATTTACCAATGGTCGTTGATCTGATCGGGATATATGGATTGAAAGGACCGTACTGTACGCTAACCACGACCGACTGGTTCTTGCAGGCACTATCAGTGATACCTAGGGGATCATGGGGCGATGTTGCTAGACGCTTTACCATGATCCGTTGGGCAGGTCCGGAATTGTGATTCCGGAGCCACAATGGTTGTGGGCCCACAGCTAGCTGTATCCATGAA
>KQ992533.1:156238-176477 GCA_001598015.1 Dorcoceras hygrometricum | reverse complement strand
TGGGCCGCGGCCTGCTGAGCTCCCGCTGTCGGGCACACTCTCGCAAAGTGCCCATACTGACCACAAAGGTTGCAGGAACCCTGCACACCTACACACTGCGTCGAAGGATGCTTTCCACCACAAAAGCCACAAAACTAAGTCCGAGATCCACTGCTACTCGAACTGCCTGAACCAGAGGACCCTGAACCAGATTTCTTCTTAAACTGCTGACCGCGAGGTCGGAACCTACCACGGCCAGGTGAGGCCGTCGCATGTAGGAGTCGATGCATCGTTGTCGAGGATTCACCGCTCGCAGACATGCGTGGATATCCTATGTTATCTGAGGAGACGATAGTGTATAAATCTCTGGCCAGAGTACTAGAAGTGTTTTTGGTAAATGGGTTTACCTAGTTACACTCGCGATGTCACTATTCGATCTCCAAGATGTGTGCATAGCTATCGGATCTATAACGACTCTCGATTTACCAATGGTCGTTGATCTGATCGGGATATATGGATTGAAAGGACCGTACTGTACGCTAACCACGGCCAACTGGTTCTTGCAGGCACTATCAGTGATACCTAGGGGATCATGGAGCGATGTTGCTAGACGCTCTTACCATGATCCGATGGGCAAGTCCGGAATTGTGATTTCGGAGCCACAATGGTTGTGGGCCCACGGCTAGCTGTATCCCTGAACCATTGAGGGTCACACAAGTACTGGATTCGAGATTCCCGCACGAATACTGAGCTCAATGTGTTGAGCATAGGAGGAGGATTTTAGGGAGTGCGACTTCCCAAAAGTCAACAGGGGTCAAATTGCAATTTCCAAAAGTTGGAGGACTAAATTGCAATTTAGTGTTGGATGATCTGAAAAATTGTTTTTCATATCATATCATTCATTTTTGGAAACTGAGTCGATCGGTCCGATCTGATCGGCGATCGGAGTTACGATGAAGTCGCAGCGATGGATATCGTCATTTGGACCCGGGCCCGTTGGGCCGGTCCAAGTCCATTGCTAGTCTATTTAATTAGACTTAAGGCTTAATTGATGACAACTTAACAAGTGATTCACATCACACAACTCCTTAACCCTAACCCTAAAGCACGGCCGCCCCCTCTCCCTCTCCTCACACGCCGCCGCCGCTGCCGCCGCTGCCGCCGCTTCCCGTCGTCGGTCGCCGCCCGCCGTTGATTGATCGAACTTGCTCCGATCAGTTCTTCGAGGGGAATCCGTCCGTTCTGATCTCGTCAGGCCTTCTAGTTCAGGCTGACGAAGGAGTCTCCCTTCCGATCGTGGACCTGACTGACGAATATACAGCCGCCTACCGTGAAGAGCCGGTCTTCTTGTAATTCCGGTTGGAGCCAGGCGCAAGTCGCCAGCAAGGTAATCTACTAAGCACCCTATGAATGGTTCGTAGTTTATAGTGCTGTTTTATTGTATTGAACGTTTCCCGGCCTAATTTTATTCTTCCGCTGTCTCGCCGGGAGACGGGATTCGGATCCGCCACCGGTTCCCCCAACATATCCAACACAATTGTTAACATTATAACATAATGAAAATAAAGAATGCCATAATAGAAATGCGTATTTCATAAATAAAGATCGTTATACACAAGAGTCTATAAAACCCACATGCCACAAGTTGGCTAGTTGGGCATCTACTCTAACAGAGCTGTTGTGGTGGATTTTGGTGGTAGCTGGAAAGACGCGTTGTCTTTGGTTGAATTTTCTTATAATAACAGCTATCAGGTTACGATTGGTATGGCGCCGTTTGAGGCGTTGTACGGCAGGAAGTGTATATCGCCAGTATGTTGGGAAGAAATGGAGGAGAAGCAGCTATCTGCCCCGGACTTTGTGCAGCAAATGAAGGATCATGTGGATCTGATTCGACAGCGGATGAAAGCTGCCCAGGATCGCCAAGCCAGTTATGCGTATAAGAGGCGTCGACCTCTAGAGTTTCAGGTTGGTGATCAGGTGTTCCTTAAAGTTTCTCCGTTTCGTAGTATTATGCGCTTTGGACACAAGGGAAAGTTAGCCCCTCGTTACGTCGGATCGTACGAAATTGTTGAGAGGATTGGCCCTTTGGCGTATAGGCTGTTGTTGCCGCCGGAATTATCTTCTCTACATGACGTCTTTAATGTTTCCATGTTGAGGAAGTATGAGCCAGATCCGTCTCATGTGCTTAGAACTGACGAGGTGGAGCTAGATCAGACGTTGAGTTATCAGGAATATCCCTTGCAGATCCTTGGTAGAAAAGAGAAACAATTGAGGAACAAAACCATTCCGTTGGTGATGATGCAATGGAGCAAGCATGGCAGGGAAGAAGCTACTTGGGAGTTGGAAGAAAAGATGCAGCGCGAGTGGCCGCATCTGTTTGAGTAGTTGTCGTGCTAAATTCCTTGTAGTTGTAGCTTTGGTTGTAATTCTTTCCTAGTTGTTGTTATTTGCTTGCTCCGTTATCTTGAACTCTTGGCCATGTGGCGAATTTCTGTGTTGTATTTCAGAATTCTTGTGTGATTTCTAGGACGAAATCCTCTTTAGTGGGGGAGAAATTTGAGACCTGAAATTAATAAAAGATTAATTGTTGGATTAATTGGGATTTTAAGAAATTCTGGTGGTTCAGAATTCTTTTTGGAGGTTTCGTTTGCATTTTCGGGTCAGAAATCACATTTAATTTGTGAAGAAATATGTTTTGGGTGTTCGGGTGAGATCTGCTCGGTTTTGTGAGAAATCTGTCGTCAAGTGGTGAAATCTGTACGCTTGTTGTTGCGGTGGGTTTTGTAGCGTAGGAGACGTCCGAATGCATTGTTTCGTGAGGTCTGGTTGTCTCGTGTGGATGAGAGATCTGTTGCGTCGATGTGTAGAGATCTAGCCGCAGCGCGTTTGTGAAATTTGTTAGCACGTTTGTTGTTCAGACCTTAGCAACGTGTTTTTGTGTTGAGTGTAAAACGTTGTCGTGTTGATAAGTTGTTACAGCGCCGTTTTGGTGAACGCTGGCGGGAGAGATCTGTGGCTTGAGATTTGTGTTTAGTGGTTGATCGATCAGATTTCTCCAGCTTTTAGCGCTTTTTGGTTTTCAGATTTCTCTCGCGTGTGGTTTTAGAGATCAGATCTCTCCGTGGTTTTAGAGCGAAGTCGTTTTGGGAGTTTTGAGCGCTGTTAGCGCATGCGTGGGATTGCCTATGAAATCTGTTTCTGTCGGTGGTTGTATTAAACATATTTCTCGTGTGTATATATTGGAAGCTTTGGCCTTCTATCATTTTAGCAGATCCCATACTTAGTGATTTTTTCCTCTCGGCTTTCATTCTTCGCTCAAACCCTCGAGTACTGTACACCGTAGCATTTCTCCGACGACTCCCCATCGTTTCCGGCCTACCGTTTTTCACGTTCGAGGTAGCGTTGGACTCCTCTCGGCAAGCTCTTTCATCTCGTACCCATATTGGTAGCTATAGTTGGCTGAATCAAAAGCACGAAGTTGCTGTGGTTGTTCGCGCGTTGCGGGGTTGCAGGTAGCCTTTCGATTTACGTTGGGATCTTGTTCTTGGCGTTGTTTTAAGCTTCCTAGTTAGTCGTTTGGGTAGGATTGAAGGCTGGATCGTATTTATGAATTTCAGGCCGTGAGTTGTTGTGAGATGCCGTGAGTTTTGCAGGCTCGTTCTGAATTGTGTATGCGTGTAATTTAACAGATTTCAGGACTGGGATTTCGTGAGCGTTGTGGTGGTGAGCGCTTAGCAGAATTCAGGTACGGGTTGAGCTTGTAAATTACAGCAAGGTGACGGCTTGGATGAATTGTGAGATGGCTTTGCTGGCTTATGTGTTTACTTGCCTGTTGAGGCTGCCGATTTATGAGATGGCCGTGTGTTATGTGATATATACTTGCTGATGTTGCTACTGCTTTCGCATATGTTGATATGCTTGCCATTTCCAGCATGCACATACACGTATTTGCATCTCATTCCAGTTTTATTGCCATCGTTTCGTTGTTCTTGTTCTGTTTCTTACCAGGATGAGAGGGCGAGCGGCAATACCGCACTATCATCTCCCTGCTGGGTTACGTTAGCCCCTATGCGCCGAGTGGCTAATTACCACAGTTCATAGGTTGGGCAACGGCAGGTCGAGTTGTTGGATGCATCCGGTATTCATTGAGTTCTTTGGCTCCCTTCCTTGGTTGTAGCCTCCAGCTGTTGTCCCTGGTCTCATGCATAGCATCTGCATTTTATTCTTGCTGTTTACTGCTCTTTTATAGTTGCTCTCCGTACTGGGGTTTGACCCCATGTCCCTCTGGGGCTTGGTTTGTTTTCCTTGCCTGTTTTGTTGTTCTGGTTATCCAGCTGGTCGTGGTGCTGACCCAGCTAGAGGTGCCCCAGGAGGTGGTTAGAGTATCCCAGTAGTATATAGCATATTTATATGTATCAGTACAGTTAGCAAGGGGATGCCCTGTGCTTTTGTTGTAGTCTGTTATATTCGGTTGTGGTTGTTACCAGGTATTTGATACATGTTTATGATGTACCGTTTGTTGTGGTGGTTTTGTTAAACTGGGATATCTATTTTGAGTATCGCACTATTTTAAATAGAGTGACCCCGTGGCACATAGGTAGGTGTCCTCTCTTGGACTCTTCCATAGAGAACCGCTTAAGTATGGTATCGATGTAGATGGCTTGGGTGAGTTCGAGCATCCTTTTCGATCTATCTCTATAGATCTGTATTCCTAGAATATAGGATGCTTCACCCATTTCCTTCATCGAGAATCTACTAGACAACCATACTTTAGTTGACTGTAACATTCTTACATCATTCCCAATGAGTAGAATGTCATCAACATAAAGTACAAGGAATGTCACAGCATTTTTAACTATCTTCTTATACACACATGGCTCCTCGTGATTCTTGATGAAACCAAATTCTTTAATTGTTTCATCAAATCTCAGGTTCCAACTTCTCGATGCTTGTTTGAGACTGTAGATCGATCTCTGAAGTTTGCATACTTTATGCTCACTTCCTACAGATCTGAAACCCTCAAGCTGCGTCATATAGATCTCTTCCTTAATGTTTCCATTAAGGAACGCAGTTTTCACATCCATTTTCCATATCTCATAGTCGTACCATGCGGCTATGGCCAGTAGGATTCTAATTGACTTGAATATTGCGACTGGTGAAAAGTTTTCATCATAGTCAACACCTTGCCTTTGAGTGTAACCTTTCGCGACCCGTCGTGCCTTGTAGGTCAGCACCTTACCATCAGGCCCAAGTTTTCTCTTGTATATCCATTTACACCCAATAGGAACTATTCCCTCGGGAGGATTAACAAGAGTCCAAACTTGGTTTGAATGCATCGAGTCAATCTCAGATTGCATTGCTTCAAGCCACAAATTAGAATCAGCATCGAAAATTGCCTCCTTGAAAGTTCTTGGATCACATCCAACAGTAACGTAACGTATGTCCGTTTTCCTTCAGTATAACTGCATATAAAATGGTTTCGATGAGAAATCCACTCGCTGCTAGATAGCAACATCAGTATTACTGCATATAAAATGGTTTCGATGAGAAACCCGCTCGCTGCTATACTGGATAGCAACAAGTTCACTGGTCTTAACTACCAAGACTGGCTTCGCAACCTCAATCTTGTATTGGCTTCGGAGAAACTTCTCTATGCGATAGAGAAGACTGCTCCTAAGTTTGCCCCTGCCGATGTCAGCCCTGAGGAGCTGGTAATGCTTAAAAAATGGTGGGACGATGAGGTTAAAGCTCGGTGCTATGTGATGGCATCGATGTCCAATGAAATGCAACGGCGTTTTGAGAAGACGAAGCATGCTGCTGACATACTTCATCATCTCAAAGAACTGTACGGGGAGAACTCTCGACATGAGAGGTTCACGGCTGTCAAGGAGCTGATGACGAGCCGCATGCGCGATGGGACTTCGGTCCGCGAGCATGGGGTTCGTATGATTGGGCTCGTTGAAAAGCTGTCGGGCCTTGATATCGCGCTTCCACACGAGCTGTCGGTGGATGTACTTCTCCTCTCGCTGCCTGCTGCATTTGACCCATTTGTGGTCAACTTCAACATGAACAAGCTGGAAGCCACCCTTGAAGAGGTGGTTAACATGCTCGTAGTATTTGAGGGGACCATAAAGAAGGACAAACCCGTCCTCCTTCTGGGTTCTTCTTCCTCTGTGAAGAAAGGGCCCAGACGCAAGAGCATGAAGCGTTCTGCTCCTGCGAAGGAGGAAAAGTCCGCCAAGAAGCCAAAGGCAAAGGCTTCAAAACCAAACAAGCATGAGGATGTTTGCCACCACTGCCACAAGGCTGGGCATTGGAGGAGGAAATGCAAGGAGTACCTCGAGCAGTTGCGAACTGCGAAAGGTATGTTCTATATTGAAATAAATATGTCTCTTAATTCGACTTCTTGGGTACTTGATACCGGATGTGGATCTCACATCTGCAATGATTTGCAGGTGATGACAAGAAGCCGACGTCTTAGAGAGGGTGAGACCCACTTGAGGCTTGGAAATGGAGCAAGAGTTGCTGCAGTAGCTATACGAGATATTAGTTTATTTCTGTCTTCAAATTTTAAGTTGTTGTTACGAGACGTTTTATTTGTTCCTGAATTAATTAAAAACATTATTTCTGTAGATTATTTAAATTATGCATGTTAATTAGATTAATTGCATGATTGGGATGATCGAGAGCCGTGCCCAATGTGTTAGGTGTATGCAATAGGTTTTATTTGATTTCGGTTTTTAAATATTTGATTATCATTTAAAGTGGGCCTGTTTGTGGCCCGTTCCCACCCCTTGATAAATGTATCCCTTGTTTGTCATAGTCAATTTAAATGTAAATTACTAGATTTAGTGGGAGGACATCCGAAGACGGTGGACGATGACGATCAAGATATTGAAGACCGAAAAATCTGTAAAACCGGAAAGCATTGTAATAGGATTGCATTGCATATTGCATTACCCTAGGATTGGACCCAGGTCCGTGGCTGGCAACCACGGACCGCATAGCTCTCGCGATCGATCATCCCAATGTTACTTTATATATGTTGATATATAGAATAATTGAATCCGCATGTTTGCATGTTTTAAATTAGATTTAAATATGCATGAGACCAAACTTTTCAAAAATAAAATCCCTCGTTTTAAATTTGATTTAAAACTTATATCAAGATGAAATGTTTATTCGATAAACAAAAGGGTATTTAAAACTGTTTAAATTAACCCTACATTCCATCAACAATGGGTGTACGTCGATGCTACCCGTATACATGGCCCGGCTCATATTATTGAGGGGGTCATGTATGCCGGAAAGCTGTCCACGTCATTGACAACTGTTGTGAGTCGGTTGGAACTCCTTTTAACGTTGGCTCATATTATTGGGGACGTTAAGGGGACCGTCCTTCACGACTAAACATTGATGGGTCAATCTTGACACGTGATAGTAAACGGCGTCATATTATTGGGCCCTTACTGGACGTGAGGTAAATACATAGAGGTTGCACCGGCTGCAATCGGAAACTACCTTTTGGGGGTCATGGATGGCTGATATTATTCGGGTCCATGATCGCTTGATTGGGCTCCGTGTACCCACTAAAGAAACCTGTTTTCTCGATTTCATTAGAGGGTGGTGAAATCGTTAAATGACCATGTTTTATGTCTTAGCTTATATCTTATATAGTCAGTAACGTATGTCCGTTTTCCTTCAGTATAACTGCATATAAAATGGTTTCGATGAGAAATCCACTCGCTGCTATACTGGATAGCAACAAGTTCACTGGTCTTAACTACCAAGACTGGCTTCGCAACCTCAATCTTGTATTGGCTTCGGAGAAACTTCTCTATGCGATAGAGAAGACTGCTCCTAAGTTTGCCCCTGCCGATGTCAGCCCTGAGGAGCTGGTAATGCTTAAAAAATGGTGGGACGATGAGGTTAAAGCTCGGTGCTATGTGATGGCATCGATGTCCAATGAAATGCAACGGCGTTTTGAGAAGACGAAGAGATGTTTATTTATTTCTGTCTTCAGATTTTAAGTTGTTGTTACGAGATGTTTTATTTGTTCCTGAATTGATTAAAAACATTATTTCTATTCCTATGCTTGATAGAGATGGATATTCTTGTATGTTTGCTAATTCGATTTGCAATATTTACAAGAATGAATGTTTAATTGGAATTGGGGAACGCGAAAACGATCTATACACCTTAAAGTTGAAAGACGTTCCAACTCGCGATGTCGAAACACACAAAACAACGATTAAACGGAAACACGATAACTTGAACCCAGCACAATTTTGGCACGCTAGGCTAGGTCACATTTCCCTAAGTAGGATGAACAAGTTAGTTAGGAGTGACTTGTTTGATCTGTCAGACATAAAATCCCTACCGACTTGTGAATCATGTCTGAAAGGAAAGATGACCAAGCAACCCTTCAAGGGCAAGGGTGAACATGCCCAAGGCCTATTGGATTTGATCCATACTGATGTGTGCGGCCCGTTTAGTATTGGTACTAAATACGGTCACACATACTTCATCACCTTTACCGAAGATTATTCTAGGTACGGGTACTTGTACTTGATGAAGTACAAGTCTGAATCCTTTGAAAGGTTCAAAGAATTCAAGGCTGAAGTAGAAAATCAATTAGGCAAAAGTATTAAGGCACTTCGTTCTGATCGAGGTGGTGAATACTTAAGTGCTGAGTTTCAAGACTATCTGAAAGAGAATGGGATTCTCTCACAGTGGACCCCTCCGGCGACACCACAGCTCAATGGTGTAGCGGAGCGTCGTAATCGGACCTTGTTGGACATGGTTCGATCTATGATGAGCTTCACTGAGCTTCCGACCTCGTTTTGGGGCTATGCGCTCGAAACAGCGGTCATGTTGTTGAACAATGTCCACACCAAGGAAGTGGATAAAACTCCGTATGAGATAAGGATGGGCAAACCGCCCAAGTACTCATTTATGAGGATTTGGGGATGTCCTGCTTATGTGAAGCAAACAGTGGGAGATAAGTTGGATACGAGATCCATCTTATGCTACTTCATTGGGTATCCAAAGAATTCCATTGGATACTATTTCTACTATCCCAGTGAGACAAAAGTGTTTGTCTCTAGGAATGCCACCTTTATGGAAAGGGAATTTCTAATTGATAGAAAGGGCAAAATAGTAGAACTCGAAGAGGTTCGAGAACCAACTGAAGTACCAAGTGAATCTCCCACACCTACCGAGCCAGTACAAGATATGGTCGCACCTAGGAGATCCGAAAGGATTCCTAGAGCTCCAGAGAGATATGGTTTTCTCCTTGAAGATGATCAAGGTGATCAAGTTGTTGGATCTGATCCAAGAACTTTCAAGGAGGCAATTTCCGATGCTGATTCTAATTTGTGGCTTGAAGCAATGCAGTCTGAGTTTGACTTAATGCATGCTAACCAAGTTTGGACTCTCGTTAACCCTCCCGAAGGAATCGTTTCCATTGGGTGCAAATGGGTATACAAGAGGAAACTTGGTCCTGATGGTAAGTTAATGACTTTCAAGGCACGACTGGTCGCGAAAGGTTACACTCAAAGGCAAGGTGTTGACTATGATGAAACCTTCTCGCCAGTTGCAATGTTCAAGTCAATTATAATATTGTTAGCCATAGCCGCATGGTACGACTATGAGATATGGCAAATGGATGTGAAAACTGCGTTCCTTAAATGGAAAACATTAAGGAAGAGATCTATATGACGCAGCCTGAGGGTTTCACATCTGTTGGAAGCGAGCATAAGGTATGCAAGCTTCAGAGATCGATCTACGGTCTCAAACAAGCATCACGAAGTTGGAACCTGAGATTCGATGAAACAATTAAGGAATTTGGTTTCACCGATGCATGTAGGAGTCGATGCATCGTTGTCGAGGATTCACCGCTCGCAGACATGCGTGGATATCCTATGCTATCTGAGGGGATAATAGTGTATAAATCTCTGGCCAGAGTACTAGAAGTGTTTTAGGTAAATGTGTTTACCTAGTTGCACTCGTGATGTCACTATTTGATCTCCAAGATGTACGCATAGCTATCGGATCTATAGCGACTCTCGATTTACCAATGGTCGTTGATCTGATCGGGATATATGGATTGAAAGGACCGTACTGTACGCTAACCACGACCGACTAGTTCTTGCAGGCACTATCAGTGATACCTAGGGGATCATGGGGCGATGTTGCTAGACGCTTTACCATGATCCGTTGGGCAGGTCCGGAATTGTGATTCCGGGGCCACAATGGTTGTGGGCCCACGGCTAGCTGTATCCCTGAACCATTGAGGGTCACACAAGTACTGGATTGGAGATTCCCGCACGGATACTCAGCTCAATGTGTTGAGCACGAGAAGAGGATTTCGGGAAGTGCGACTTCCTAAAAGTCAACAGGGGTCAAACCGAGGTTTCCCGCTGTTGAGGGGCAAAACGGTCATTTTGCACTGGGATTATGAAAAACGGTTTTTCAGATCATATTATTCAGTTTCGAAAACTGAGTCGATCCGTCCGATCTGATCGGCGATCGGAGTTACCGTGAAGTCTCGGTGTTGGAGATGAACTGAGTGTTCATCGTTGGACCCGGGCCCGTTGGGTCGGTCCAAGTCCAACACTTAAGTCTATTTAATTAGACTTAAGCAAGACTTAACACAAAAAAAACACTTGACACTCCCAAAACCCTAGTGCTAGCCGCCTCCCTCCTCTCCACACACGCCGCCGCCGCCTCGAGTCACCGGAATTCGTTCCGGCCGATTCGACGAGGAGAATCCGTTCGTGCAGAATTCGTCAGCGCTTCTAGTGCAGGCTGACGAAGGAGTCTCAGTTCTGGTCGTGGACCGGATTGGCGATTATCTACCGCAATCTACCGAGAAGAGCCGGGTTCTTGTAATTCCGGTTGGAGCCAGGCACAAGTGCCAGCAAGGTATTCGTTTTTGAACGCCCTATGTATGACGATTATTGAATTGTCTGTTTTTGTATTGATCGTCTCCCGGCCTTTTTCTATGTTCTTCCGCTGCCTCGCTGGGGGGCGGATCCGGATCCCCCAACAGACTCAACATTGATGGGTCATCTTGACACGTGATAGTAAACGGCGTCATATTATTGGGCCCTTACTGGACGTGAGGTGAAATACATGGAGGTTGCACCGGTTGCAATCGGAAACTACCTTTTAGGGATCATGGATGGCTGATATTATTCGGTTCCGTGATCGCTTGATTGGGCTCCGTGTATCCACTAAGGAAACTTGCTTTCCCGATTTCATTAGAGGGTGGTGAAATCGTTAAAATAGTGGGAGGGTAATTCATAGAACTAAACGACCTTGTTTTATGTCTTAGCGTTGTTTCATATATAGTCAGTAATATATGTCTGTTTTCTTTTCTGATATTATTCGGTTCCGTGATCGCTTGATTGGGCTCCGTGTATCCACTAAGGAAACTTGCTTTCCCGATTTCATTAGAGGGTGGTGAAATCGTTAAAATAGTGGGAGGGTAATTCATAGAACTAAACGACCTTGTTTTATGTCTTAGCGTTGTTTCATATATAGTCAGTAATATATGTCTGTTTTCTTTTCAGTATAACTGCATTTATAATTTCTTCGATCAAAAACCCACTCGCTGTTATACTGGATAGCAAAAAGTTCACCGGTCTGAACTACCAAGACTGGATTCGAAACCTCAACATTGTGTTGGCTTCGGAGAAACTTCTTTATACGATAGAGAAGAGCCCTCCGAAGTAAGCCCCTGGGGATATCAGCCCTGAGGAGCTGGTGATGCTTCAACAATGGTGGGATGACGAGCTTAAGACTCGATGCTATGTGATGGCGTCGATGTCTAACCAAATGAAACGACGCTTTGAGAAGACAAAGTATGCTGCTGACATACTTTTTCATCTCAAAGAACTATTTGGGGAGAACTCTCGACATGAGAGGTTCACGGCTCTCAAGGAGCTTATGACGAGCCGCATGCGAGATGGGACTTCGGTCCGCGAGCATGGGGTTCGTATGATTGGGCTCGTTGAAAAGCTGTCGGGCCTTAATATCACACTTCCACACGAGATTTCTGTGGATGTGCTTCTCCTCTCACTGTTTGCTGCATTCGACCCCTTTGTGGTCAACTTCAACATGAACAAGCTGGCAGCCACCCTCGAAGAGGTGGTTAACATGCTTGTCATGTTCGAAGGAACCATAAAGAAGGACAAGCCCGTCCTCCTTATGGGCTCTTCTTCCTCTGTGAAGAAGGGGCCCAGACGCAAGGGTAAGAAGCGTTCTGCCCCTGCGAATGAGGGAAAGCCCACTAAGAAGCCAAAGGCAAAGGATTCCAAGCCGAACAAGTTCTAGGATGTTTGCCACCACTGCCACAAGCCTGGGCATTGGAGGACGAACTGCAAGGAGTACCTCGAGCAGTTGTGAACTGCGAAAGGTATGTTCTATATCGAAATAAATATGTCTCTTAATTCGACTTCTTGGGTACTTGATACCGGATGTGGATCTCATATCTGCAATGATTTGCAGGTGATGACAAGAAGCCGATGTCTTAGAGAGGGTGAGACCCACTTGAGGCTTGGCAATGGAGCAAGAGTTGCTGCAGTAGCTATAGGAGATGTTTATTTATTTCTGTCTTCCGATTTTAAGTTGTTATTGAGAAACGTTTTGTTTGTTCCCGAATTAATAAAGAACATTATTTCTGTTTCTATGCTTGATAGTGATGGATATTCTTGTATGTTTGCTAATTCGATTTGCAATATTTACAAGAATGAATATTTGATTGGTATTGGGGAACGCAAAAACGATTTATACACCTTAAAATTAAAAGACGTTCCAACTCGCGATGTCGAAGAACATACAACAACGATTAAAAGGAAACACGATAACTTGAACCCAGCACAACTTTGGCACGCTAAGCTAGGTCATATTTCTCTAAGTAGGATGAACAAGTTAGTTAGGAGTGACATTTTTGATCTGTCAGACATTAACTCCCTACCGACTTGTGAGTCTTGTCTCAAGGGAAAGATGACTATGCAACCCTTCAAGGGCAAGGGTGAGTGTGCTCAAGGCCTATTGGATTTGATCCATACTGATGTGTGCGGACCATTTAGTATTGGTACTAAATACGGTCGCACATACTTCATCACCTTTACCGACGATTACTCTAGGTATGGGTACTTGTACTTGATGAAGCACAAGTCTGAATCCTTTGAAAGGTTCAAAGAATTCAAGGCTGAAGTAGAAAATCAATTAGGAAAAAGTATTAAAGCACTTCGATCCGATCGAGGTGGTGAATACTTGAGTGCTGAGTTTCAAGACTATCTGAAAGAGAATGAGATTCTCGCACAGTGGACCCCTCCGGCCACGCCACAGCTCAATGGTGTAGCGGAGCGTCGTAATCGAACTTTGATGGACATGGTTCGATCTATGATGAGCTTCACTGAGCTTCCTACCTCGTTTTGGGGCTATGCGCTCGAAACGGTGGTAATGTTGTTGAACAATGTCCACACTAAGGCAGTGGATAAGACTCCATATGAGATATGGATGGGCAAACCACCCAAGTACTCATTCATGAGGATTTGGGGATGTCCTGCTTACGTGAAGCAGACAGTGGGAGATAAGCTGGATACGAGATCCATCTTATGCTATTCATTGGGTATCCAAAGAATTCCATTGGATACTACTTCTACTATCCAAGTGAAACAAAAGTGTTTGTTTATAGGAATGCCACCTTTATGGAAAGGGAATTTTTACTTGATAGAAAGGGCAAAATAGTAGAACTCGAAGAGGTTCGAGAACCAACTGAAGTACCAAGTGAATCTCCTGCACCTACAGAGCCAGTACCAGAAATGGTCGCACCTAGGAGATCCGAAAGGGTTCCTAGGGCTCCTGAGAGATATGGTTTTCTCCTTGAAGATGATCCAAGTGTTCAAATTGTTGGATCTGATCCAAGAACTTTCAAGGAGGCAATTTCCGATGCTGATTATAATTTGTGACTTGAAGCAATGCAGTCTGAGTTTGACTCAATGCATGCGAACCAAGTTTGGACTCTTGTTAACCCTCCCGAAGGAATTGTTCCTATTGGGTTCAAATGGGTATACAAGAGGAAACTTGGGCCTGATGGTAAGGTAATGACCTACAAGGCACGACTGGTCGCGAAAGGTTACACTCAAAGGCAAGGTGTTGACTATGATGAAACCTTCTCGCCAGTCGCAATGTTCAAGTCAATTAGAATCTTGTTAGCCATAGCCGCATGGTACGACTATGAGATATGGCAAATGGATGTGAAAACTACGTTCTTAATGGAAAC
This sequence comes from Dorcoceras hygrometricum, assembly GCA_001598015.1. NCBI lineage: Eukaryota > Viridiplantae > Streptophyta > Magnoliopsida > Lamiales > Gesneriaceae > Dorcoceras > Dorcoceras hygrometricum. Next base: position 162,202 of record KQ992533.1, on the reverse strand, counting down.
ATTAAGGAAGAGATCTATATGACGCAGCCTGAGGTTTTCACATCTGTTGGAAGCGAGCATAAGGTATGCAAGCTTCAGAGATCGATCTACGGTCTCAAACAAGCATCGCGAAGTTGGAACCTGAGATTCGATGATACCATTAACGAATTTGGTTTCATCAAGAATCCCGAGGAGCCATGTGTTTATAAGAAGGTAGTTAAAAGTGCTGTGACATTCCTCGTACTTTATGTTGATGACATTCTACTCATTGGGAATGATGTAGGAATGCTGCAATCAACTAAAGTCTGGTTGTCTAGTAGATTTTCGATGAAGGAGATGGGTGAAGCATCCTATATTCTTGGAATACAGATCTATCGGGATAGATCTAAACGGATGCTCGGACTCACCCAAGCCACCTACATCGAACCATACTTAAGAGGTTATCTATGGAGAGTATGACACGTTGCATTGGAAGGCTGTGAAGGATATTCTTAAGTACTTGTGAAGGACTAAGAATATGTTCATGGTCTATGGGGGTGGTGAACTGAAACTGGAAGGCTACACTGATTCTAGCTTCCAATGTGACGTGGATGATTCGAAGTCAACCTCTGGATTTGTATTCATGCTCAATGGTGGTGCTGTCTCTTGGAAGAGTTCCAAGCAAGACACCATCGCGAATTCAACCACTGAGGCTGAGTACATCGCAGCATCAGCTGCTGCTAATGAGGCGGTTTGGATAAGGAATTTCGTCCAAGAGTTGGGCGTCATTCCTGATGGAGTTGGTCCAGTCCCGGTGTACTGCGACAACACGGGTGCCGTTGCGCAAGCAAAGGAGCCTAGGTCTCACCAAAGATCCAAACATATACTGAGTAAATACCACATAATCCGGGATATTGTGGCTAGAGGTGACATAGCAGTTGAGAGAGTCGCCTCTGCGGACAACGTTGCTGATCCACTTACGAAGCCCTTGCCAGGACCGTTGTTTGAAAAACATCGCGAAACAATGGGGCTGCGTCTGATGAGTAGTTGGCTATAGGGCAAGTGGGAGATTGTTAGAGTAGATGCCCAACTAGCCAACTTGTGGCGTGTGGGTTTATAGACTCTTGTATATGACAGTCTTTATATATGATATTCGCATTTATTTATGGCATTCTTTATCTTCATTATGTTCATATAATGTTAACAATAGTGTTGGATAAAGACCTAGAATGCACCATAGTGTATGTTAGATGTGATAGTGGGTATGACGGCTATCATGAAACACATCTAATAGTCACTTTGTATTCTGAATTAGTTCCTAGTCGATTGGGCCGTCAAAATAAGGATAAGGCCGCCCGAGATTGAGACTACTATCTGCGATGCGAAGTACCATGTTTCATTGGTATGGAACATTGTGATGTTCTGCGCCCGCCCCAGGTCCAATGGGCCGGTTCAAGCCCATCACACCTATACATAGTCTTGAGCCTAGGGTTGCACAACACTTGCATCATAACTTGAAAACCCTAGCCTCCACTCAAAAGTCGGCCGCCCCTCTCCCTCAACCACACGCACGGCCGCCGCCCACCACCGCGTCGCCGTCCGTTCGTCGTGTGATCGGACTTGTTTTGATCATTGCGACGAGGTGACTCCGTCCGTGGAAAAATCCATCAGCCTTCTGTTGGGAGATCCGGATCCGCCCCCCGGTCAGGCAGCGGAAGAACAAAAATTATAGAACCGGGAGGCGATCAATACGATAATCAAATCTACATTCTACGACATTCATAGGATGTTTAGCGTGTTACCTCGCTGGCACTTGTGCCTGGCTCCAACCGGTGTTTCAAGAACCCGGTGCTTCTCGGTAGATTGCGGTAGATACGCCAATCCGGTCCACGACCAGATCCGAGACTCCTTCGTCAGACTGCACTAGAAGTCCTGACGAGATCAGCACGATCGGATTCTCCTCGAAAAACTAGGCCGGAACAAATTCCGACGAAGTTGGCGGCGGCGGCGGCGGCGCACGGCGGCGGCGGCGAGAGAAGAGAAGGGAGGCGGCGGTTTTCTAGGGTTAGGGTTGATGAGTGTAGTATATTATGAAGTCATATTTCATTAAGTCCAATAATCAACATTAAATAGACTTAAGGTAGACTTGGGCCGGTCCAACGGGCCCGGGTCCAAATGACGATATCTATCGCTGCGACTTCATCGTAGCTCCGATCGCCGATCAGATCGGACCGATCGACTCAGTTTCAAAAACTGAATGTTATGATGTGAAAAACAATTTTTCAGATCATCAAACCCCAAATAGCAAAATGACCGTTTTGCCCCTCAATAGAGTCAAATCCCGGTTTGACCCCTGTTGACTTTTAGGAAGTCGCACTTCCCGAAATCCTCTTCTCATGCTCAACACATTGAGCTGAGTATCCGTGTGGGAATCTTGAATCCAGTACTTGTGTGACCTCAATGGTTCAGGGATACAGCTAGCCGTGGGCCCACAACCATTGTGTGTACGGTCCTTTCAATCCATATATCCCGATCAGATCAACGACCATTGGTAAATCGAGAGTCGCTAGAGATCCGATAGCTATGCATACATCTTGGAGATCGAATAGTGAGTGTAACTAGGTAAACACATTTACCTAAAACACTTCTAGTACTCTGGCCAGAGATTTGAACACTATTATCCCCTCAGATAGCATAGGATATCCACGCATGTCTGCGAGCGGTGAATCCTCGACAACGATGCATCGACTCCTACATGCATCGGGGTCTCACCCAATCCCGACGCCTGGTGACCCCAAGTGAGTCGGCAAACGGGTCAAAATGAGACGCCTATCATGTAGAGTCTCAATGACGTTTCGAGTCGTGAGGACTAATCAGTACAACCAAGACCTCGGACTTATCCACTCGACAAATGGTAACCACTTGGAAAGTCCGAAGGAGGGTAGTTCGATAGATCACCAGGTCACTATCTATCTGCATGCTCAGAACATCACAATATTCCCTACCAATGAAACATGGTACTTCGCATCACAGATACTACTCTCGAACTCGGGCGGCCTTATCCTCATTTTGACGGCCCAATCGACTAGGAACATGTTCAGAATACACAGCGACTATTAGATGTGTTTCATGATAGCCGTCATACCCACTATCACATCTAACATACGTTTTAGTGCATTCTAGGTCTTTACTCAACACAATTGTAAATCATTACACACATAATGAAAGTAAAGAATGCCATATAAGAAAATGCGAATATCATATATAAAGATCGTTTGTACAAGAGTCAATGAAAACCCACACGCCACAAGTTGGCTAGTTGGGCATCTACTCTAACACCTTCTAGTGCAGGCTGATCGGAGTAATCGTGATTCCGGTCGTGGACCGGATTGGAGGATCTACCGCCCCCTACAGTTTGAAGTGCCGGTTTCCTCATGAAACTGGTCGGAGCCAGGCGCCTAGACGCCAACAAGGTAACACCCCATCCTATGAATGGTTTATAGTATTGATTTTATTGTATTGAACGTATCCCGGCGCTTAATTTTGAACTTCTGCTGCGCCACCGGGAGACGGGATCCGGATCCGCCACCGTTTACCAACATCCATATCAAGTATTGGCTCTTGAGGTGCCGGAGATTCACTTGGTACTTCATTTGGTTTTCGAACCTATTCGAGTTCTACTATTTTGCCTTTTCTATCAAGTAGAAATTCCCTTTCCAGAAAGGTGGAATTTCTAGAAACAAACACTTTTATTTTATTGGGATAGTAGAAGCAGTATCCAATAGAGTTCTTTGGATATCCAATGAAGTAGTATAAGATGGATCTATTATCCAGCTTATCTCCCACTGTCTGCTTCACGTAAGCAGGACATCCCCAAATCCTCAAGTATGAGTATTTGGGTGGCTTGCCCATCCATATCTCATATGGAGTTTTATTCACTGCCTTGGTGTGGACATTGTTCAACAACATTACCACCGTTTCGAGCGCATAGCCTCAAAACGAGGTAGGAAGCTCAGTGAAACTCATCATAGACCGAACCATGTCCATCAAGGTTCGATTACGACGCTCCGCTACACCATTGAGCTGTGGTGTGGCCGGAGGGGTCCACTGAGAGAGAATCCTATTCTCTTTAAGATAGTCTTGAAATTCGGCACTCAAGTATTCTCCACCTCGATTGGATCGAAGTGTTTTAATACTTTTTCCCAATTGATTTTCTACTTCAGCCTTGAATTCTTTGAACTTTTCAAATGATTCAGACTTGTGCTTCATTAAGTAAAAGTACCCATACCTAGAGTGATCATCGGTAAAGGTGATGAAGTATGTGTGACCGGACTTAGTACCAATACTAAGTGGGCCACACACATCAGTGTGGATCAAATCCAATAGGCCTTGAGCACGTTCAGGCTTGCCTGTGAAGGGCCATTTCATCATTTTTCCCTTCAAACAAGACACACAAGTTGGTAGGGAGTTAATATCAGACATATCAAACATGTCACTCCTGATCAACTTGTTCATCCTATTTAAGGAAACATGACCTAGCCTAGCGTGCCAAAGTTGTGTCGGGTTCAAACTATCGGTTTTCCTTTTTATTGTTGTTGTATGTGTTTCCACATCGCGAGCTGGAACTTCTTTCAATTTTAAAGCGTAGAGGTCGTTTTCGTGTTCCCCAATTCCAATCAAATATTCATTCTTGTATATATTGAAAATCGAATTGGCAAAATGACAAGAATATCCATCACTATCAAGCATAGAAACCTAAATGATGTTCTTTATTAATTCAGGAACAAATAAAACGTTTCTCAACAACAGCTTAAAATTCAAAGACAGAAATAAATAAACATCTCCTATAGCTACGGCCGCAACCCTTGCTCCGTTTTCTAGCCTCAAGTGGGTCTCACCCTCTCTAAGACGCCGGCTTCTTTACATTACCTGCAAAGCATTGCAGATATGAAATGCACATCCGGTATCAAGTACCCAAGAAGTCGAGTTAAGAGACATATTTATTTCAATGTAGAATATACCTTTTGAAGTTCGCAACTGCTCGAGGTAATCCTTACAGTTCCTCCTCCAGTTTCCAGGCTTTTGACAGTGGTGGCAAACATCCTCAGATTTGTTTGGCTTTGAAGTCCTTGCCTTGGGATTCTTGGCGGGCTTTCCCTCCTTCGCAGGGTCAGGACTCTTCTTATCCTTGCGTTTGGGCCCCTTCTTCGCAGAGGAAGAAGAGCCCATAAGGAGGACGGGCTTGTCCTTATTTATGGTCCCCTCAAACACGACAAGAATATTTACCACCTATTCAAGGGTGGCTTCCAGCTTGTTCATGTTAAAGTTGACCACAAAGGGGTCGAACGCAGCAGGGAGGGAGAGGAGAACCAGATCCACAGACAGCTCATGTGGAAGCGTGATATCAAGGCCCACTAGCTTTTCAATGAGCCAAATCATACGGACTCCATGCTCGCGGACCGAAGTCCCCTCGCGCATGCGGCTCGTCATGAGCTCCTTGACAGTAGTGAACCTCTCAGTCCGAGAGTTCTCCCCATACAGTTCCTTGAGATGAAGGTGTATGACAGCAGCATACTCCGTCTTCTCAAAGCGCCGCTGCATTTCGTTGGACATCGATGCCATCATATAGCACCGTGCCTTAAGCTCGTCATCCCACCATTTATTCAGCTAAACCTAACCTCTCAGTCCTAGAGTTCTCCCCATACAGCTCCTTGAGATGAAGGTGTATGCTAGCAGCATACTCCGTCAAAGCGCCAACCTCTCAGTCCTAGAGTTCTCCCCATACAGCTCCTTGAGATGAAGGTGTATGCTAGCAGCATACTCCGTCAAAGCGCCACGCCACTGCATTTCGTTGGACATCGATGCTATCATATAGCATCGTGCCTTAAGCTCGTCGTCCCACCATTTATTCAGCTTTGTCAGCTCCTCAGGACTGACATCGGCAGGGGCTTCCTTCGGAGGGGTCTTCTCTAGCGTGTAGAGAAGTTTCTCCGAAGCCAAGACAAT
>KQ992533.1:132272-152933 GCA_001598015.1 Dorcoceras hygrometricum | reverse complement strand
CTTCTCTAGCATGTAGAGAAGTTGAAGCCAAGCCAAGACAATCTTGAGGTTTCGAAGCCAATCTTGATAGTTCAAACCAGTGAACTTGTTGCTATCCAGTATAGCAGCAATTTTTGATTTGAAGCCAAGCCAAAACAATTTTGAGGTTTCGAAGCCAATCTTGGTAGTTCAAACCAGTGAACTTGTTGCTATCCAGTATAGCAGCAAGTGGATTTTTGATTGAAGACATTGTAATAGCAGTTTATACAGAAAAGAAAGACAGACATGCATTACAAACTATTTATGAAAAACGCTAAGATATAAAACAAGGTCATTTAGTTTTATGAATTACCCTCCCACTATTTTAACGATTTCACCACCCTCTAATGAAATCGAGAAAGTAAGTTTCCTTAGTGGGTACACAGAGTCCAATCAAGAAATCATGGTCCCGAATAATATCAGCCAACCATGATCCTCAAAAGGTAGAGCCCAATTGCAACAGGTGCAACCTCCATGTATTTACCTCACGTCTAGTAAGGGCCCAATAATATGACGCCGATTACTATCAAGTGTCAAGATGACCCATCAATGTTGAGTTGTGATGGACGGTCCCCTTAACGTACCCAATAATATGAGCCAATGTTAAAGGGAGTTCCAACCAACTCACAGCAAGTGTCAATGACGTGTAGCTTTCCGGCATACATAAACCCCTCAATAATATGAGCCGGGCCATGTATACGGGTAGCATCGACGTACACCCATTGTTAATGGAAGGTAGGAAATTTTAAACAATATTTAAATTCCCTTAGCTTATCGAATAAACTTTTGATCTTGATATAAATTTTAAATCAAATTTAATATGAGGGATTTTAATTTTGAAATTTTGTCTTAATAATTTTAAATCAAATTTAAAATAGCGGATTCAACAGATATATATCACATATATAAATGGGATGATCGATAAGCGAGAGCTATGCGATCCGTGGTTGCAAGCATGGATCTAGGTCCAATCATAGGTGACATGCAGTATGCAAATACAATCCTATTACATAAACTTCCAGTTTTACAAGTCTTCGGTCTTCAATACTTTGATCATCATCTCCACCATCTTCAAAATTATCCTCCCACTTAGTCTAATAATTACATTTAAATAACCATGACAAATAGGGGTACAATTTAAAGGGGTGGGAACGGGCCATAAACCAGGCCCACTTTGAAATGCTATCAACAATATTACAACCAAATTTTGTAAAACCTATCATACACCTAACACATTGGGCACGACTCTCGATCATCCCAAACATAATCAATTCAATTAATTGACATAAACAAAATAATCAAATCAAATTTGATTTTATCCAACAAAATAATATTTTAAATATAAAATCATATTTTATAATGTAAAATCATATTTTGTTATTAAAATTGCATCCATTTTGGGCTTAAAACAATTTTAGGTCCAATATCTCAAAAATTTTCAAAAATTAATTTTGGTCCGACCAAAAGGCCCAATATCAAGTATTGGTCCAAAAACCCCTCGGGCCACCCGGGACAGGCCCGGAAAAACCCTAAAAAAAAAAACCACCGTCCCATCTCCACCCCGGAACCGCCGCACGGGCGATTCGCCGCCGCTCGCACGCGTGCTGCACGCTGTGCGTGCCCCTGTGCGCAACATGTGCGCACGGGGGCGGCCACCTGCGCGCACAACTCGCGCAGGTGGGGCGGCAGGTGTGCGGACCAGTGTGCGCAACATGTGCGCACGGTTACTGGCCAGCGTGGGCAACGAGTGCATCAGGCATTAGATGTATTTCATGATAGCCATCATATCCACTATCACATCTAACATACACTATGGTGAATTCTAGGTCTTTATCCAACACAATTTTTTACATTACAAAATAATGAAGATAAAGAATGCCATAAAAGAATATGAATTTCATAAATAAATATCATTTTACAAAGAGTCAACAAGAACCCACACACCACAAGTTGGCTAGTTGGGCACCTACTCTAACAAGTATACCCCGTGGCCACTGTCTGTTTTCCCTTTGATCAGATCTTGCCGTTGAGCTGTTGTTGAGATCCTTTGGCTCCCTTATTTCGGTTGTAGCCTTGATCCCTTGCATAGCATTTGCATATTTATCTGTTGCTTTCCTTATGCTGTTTGTATCGCTCTCCGTACTGGGGTTTGACCCCGATGTCCCTCTGGGGCTTGTGTATTGTTGCATGTATGTGTTTTCAGGTTTCCCAGGTTTCTCTTCTAGTCGTGGCTTTGACCCAGCTGGAGGTGCCCCAGGAGGTGGATAGAGTGTCCCAGTTAGCGTATAGCATATATGTACTAGTACTGTCAGCCGGGGAATGCCCTGTTCTTAAGGGATTCAGTTGTATGCTGTAGTACGTGTATTTTTTTAAATGCTGTACTCTTGTACTGAGTGTTTGTAAACTGAGATACTTTAATTATTGTTGTATTTTAAATTATATGTTTTAAACCGTCAGGCCTAAAGCGAAAAATTTTCCACTATTTTATTGCTTCCGCGTTGTGCTTTATGTGGTTTTGCTCTGATTTGTGCACGAGGCCTGACATTTTTTGCATCAGAGCTTAAGCTGGGATAAACTCGATTTGTTTTGATTAGACTTGAGTCTAGGCACAATGTTGTGTGTTGCATGTGCTTGGTTATGTGATCTCCTTGCTGCATTTAATTGTGTTGTATCTGTTCTGTTGTGACCTTACCCTCTTAGTGTTTCTTAGATGCCGCCTAGACGTAGGGGTAGAGATAGAGGGCAGATTCTGGAAGAGTCAGAAGGTCAGACCGAAGGTGATCAGCGTAGTTTTCCCCGCCGTGGACGTGGTAGGTAGGCCGAGGATGAGGTTGACGAGTTGGCTGCTCGTGTAAACGATATGGAACTCATTATGGCGAGGTTTCAACGTATGAATCCTCAGGTTTTCAATGGGGATGAGTCTAGTGCTGATGCAGATTCGTGGATGCAGCATGTCACGGGTTTGTTTAACCGCGTGAAGTATGATGACGAACTTAGGCCGAGGATGAGGTTGACGAGTTGGCTGCTCGTGTAAACGATATGGAACTCATTATGGCGAGGTTTCAACGTATGAATCCTCAGGTTTTCAATGGGGATGAGTCTAGTGCTGATGCAGATTCGTGGATGCAGCATGTCACGGGTTTGTTTAACCGCGTGAAGTATGATGACGAACTCAAGTTAAGTCTGGCTACTTTCCAGTTGAGTAAAGGTGCGGAGCGTTGGTGGAGAGGTGCTTCGAGGACTTTGGAAGAGATTGGAGTAGGGATTACGTGGGACAGTTTTTGTGTTGCTTTTCGTCAGGAGTATGTCCCGGAGTCCTACTTGAACGCCCGTGAGCGTGAGTTCGATAATTTGTAGCAAGGCAGTATGTCTGCTAGAGAGTATGCCCGCAGGTTTTCTTCCCTTCTTGCGTACGTGCCGCATGTTTCTGGTTGGGAGAGAGTGAAAAGAACTAGATTTCTTGAGGGGTTGAACGAGGAGTTGTATTCCTTGGTTTTGGCTAGCTCTCCGAAGAGCTATGTAGAGGCGATGGATAGTGCGATCGACATCGAGGAAGGTTTGAGGAACCTTCGGTATCGTGGTAGGCCGTAGGTGGTGCAGAGTAGTCGTCCAGTGGTTCAGGGAGCGCAACCTTCCCAGTCAGTGAAGTCATCTCAGCCACCCCAATAGCAGCAACAAGTAGCCCAACAATTCGGACATCAGATGTTTCGTCCTCGTGGTAAGCAGTTTAAGAAGAAGACTGGTTCTAGTTCTTCGGGCTTTGGTAGTTCCAGCAGCGGTGGTACCAAGGTGGAGTATTGTGGCCAGTGTGGTGGAAAGCACCCTACAGCGCAGTGTGTAGGTGTGCAGGGTTCTTGCAAGGTCTGTGGTCAGTACGGACACTTTGCTAGAGTGTGTCCTTTGTCTGGATTGCAGCATACCGTGGCTCCACCGCAGGGTCGAGGTGGATCGTCTAGAGGTCGTTCTGCTTTTCCTGTTCAGCAGCAGAGGTTAGGGGAGCATCAGTTTAGGCCGTTTCAGCAGCTTGGTCCTTCGCGGTTTGGACATTCTTCCCAACCTCAGTTTTTGGACCTCAGTTTGCCCAAGTGAATGCCATGACTAGAGAGCAAGTGGAGAGCACGCCGGGCGGAGGGATTATCACAGGTACTTGCTTTGTATTTGATTTTCCTGCTCGTGTGTTATTTGATACAGGAGCATCGCATTCTTTTATTTCTGATGCATTTGTGTTTGAGCATGGTTTGCATACCACTCCTTTGTGTGATGTTGTATCTGTTGCGACTCGTGCCGGCGCGAGCCTGTTCTCCCAGGAGATTTTGTTGAATAGTGTTCTTAGGTTTGGCGAAAGTGTGTTGTTAGCCAACCTGATCAGGCTAGTGATGTGGGATTTCGACTGTATAGTGGGTATGCACATGTTGTCTAGCTATAGGGCCACCGTGGATTGTTTCCATGGCGTTGTGCGATTTAGGCCCCAGTCTGGCGAGAAATGGAATTTCTACGACCAAGATTCCCAGTCGAAGATTCCTTTAGTCTCTGCGATGGAGATGTTTAGCCTGTTGTCGCTTGAGAATGCTGGTTTTATGATCTATGCCTTAGATGCGTCTTCTTCTTCTAGCGTAAAGCTTAGTAGAGTCCCTGTTGTTCGACATTTCCCGGATGTGTTTCCGGAGGAGATTCCTGGTTTTCCTCCGAGGCGGGAGATAGACTTCAACATTGAGTTGGTTCCTGGTGCAGCTCCAATTTCACGTGCTCCTTATCGTTTAGCGCCTGCTGAGTTGAGGGAGCTTAAGGAGTAGCTTAGTGATTTGCTGGAGAAGGGATTCATTAGGCCTAGAATGTCCCCGTGGGGAGCACCTATCTTGTTTGTTAAGAAGAAGGATGGGTCGATGAGGATGTGTATCGACTTTAGGCACATGAACAAGGCGACAGTGAAGAATAATTACCCTTTGCCTAGGATCGATGACTTGTTTGATCAGATTCAAGGTTCGGCTGTGTTCTCTAAGATTGATCTTCGTTCGGGGTACCATCAGTTGCGCATCCGTGAGCAGGATGTTGAGAAGACTGCGTTTCGTACGAGGTATGGGCATTACGAGTTTCTAATTATGCCTTTTGGTTTGACTAATGTCCCCCAGGTTTTCATGGATTTGATGAATAGAATCTTTAGAGAGTTCATCGATCAGTTTGTGACTATATTTATCGATGACATTTTGGTGTACTCTAAGACTCCGTTGCAGCACAAGGAGCATTTGATGCTATTTCTTCAGAAACTTCGAGACTCGCAGCTGTAAGCCAAGTTTTTCAAGTGCGAGTTTTGGTTGGACCGAGTTGTGTTTCTGGGTCATGTGATTTTTGTTGAGGGTATTTCTGTGGATCCCAGTAAGGTTGAGGCTGTTCTTAACTGGGAGCGTCCCAAGAATGTTTTCGAGATTCGTAGTTTCTTGGGTTTGGCTGGCTATTATCGACGGTTTATAGAGGGATTTTCTAGTATAGAAAATCCAATGACGCAGTTGACTAAGAAGGACAAGAGGTTTGTGGGACTGAGCAATGCGAGAATAGTTTTCTGTTGCTCAAAGAGAAGCTAACTTCTGCGCCTGTGTTAGCTCTGCCGTGTGGTTCAGGAAGTTTTGTTGTTTTTGCAGATGCTTCCTTGAATGGATTGGGTTGTGTGTTGATGTAGAATGGCCGAGTCATTGCGTATGCATCTCTTCAGTTGAAACCGCATGAGACTCGTTACCCAGTTCATGATTTAGAGTTAGCAGCAGTAGTTTTTGCCTTGAAGATTTGGCACCACTACCTGTATGGTGAGCAATTTGTGGTGTACTCCGACCACAAGAGTCTTCAGTATCTTTTTTCTCAGTCAGATTTGAACATGAGACAGCGTAGATGGATGGAGCTGCTAAAGGATTTTGATTTTGAGATCAAATACCAGCCTGGGAAGATGAATGTAGTTGCTGATGCATTGAGCATGAAGGCTCAAGTGGCGATGCTGGCTTCGATGCAGATTTCGAAGGTCCATGAGCTTCTTGGCACTACTGGTTGGAGGTTTTACCCCACTGAGGATTATGTTGTGGTGTCTTCTTTTCAAGTTGAGCCACAGATTGTTGCTAGCATTAGAGCAGCTCAGAGGACCGATCCATCCATCCATGAGTTGAAGCTGAAGGTGAGAGCTGGACAGTTAGAAGACTATTCTGTCTCTTCTGATGGTTGTTTGAGGTTTCATGGCAGGCTTGTTGTGCCAAACCTGATTGATTTGAGGGAAGAGATCTTGCGAGAAGCGCACTGCAGTAAATACAGTGTTCATCTAGGCGTGAGGAAGATGTATTATGCCTTAAAGTCTCACTTCTGGTGGGCTGGGTTGAAGAGCGACATTGCTGATTTTGTGGCTAGATGTCTGAATTGTCAGCAATTCAAGGCTGAAAGGATGAGACCCGGTGGTCTATTGCAGAGTTTGGAAGTGCCCCAGTGGAATTAGGAGCACATAGTGATGGATTTTGTGACGCATTTTCCTCGTTCCAGCAGAGGATGCGATGCTGTGTGGGTCGTTATCGACAGATTGTCGTAGTCTGCTCACTTCATTCCCTATGGTATGACGTTTTCTTTGAAGAAAATGATGAGTTGTACGTGGATTTTGTGGTGCGTTTGCATGGTGTGCCTGTTTCTATTGTTTTAGACAGAGATCCGAGATTTACTTCCAGGTTTTGGAAGAGTTTGCAGACAGCTTTAGGTACCAGTTTGGCTATGAGTACAGCGTATCACCCCCAAACAGATGGCCAATCTGAGAGGACTATACAGATTTTGGAGGATATGCTAAGAGCTGTAGTAATGAACTTCGGTGGTAACTGGGAGGATTCACTGTCTTTGGTTGAGTTTTCTTACAATAACAGCTATCAGGTCACGATTGGTATGGCATGAAGCTTTGTATGGCAGAAAGTGCAGGTCGCCGATATGTTGGGAAGAAGTGGGGGAGAAGCAGCTATCTTCTCCAGAGTTTGTGCAGCAGGTGAGAGATCAAGTGGATTTGATTCGCCAGCGAATGAAAGCTGCACAAGATTGCCAAGCCAGTTATGCGAATAAGAGGCGTAGGCCTTTAGAGTTTGAGGTTGGCGATCTAGTTTTCCTTAAGGTTTCTCCTTTCCGCAGTGTTATGAGATTTGGTCTCAAGGGAAAGTTAGCTCCTCGTTATGTTGGTACTTATGAGATCTTAGAGAGGATTGGTCCTTTGGCTTATCGGCTGTTGTTGCCACCAGATTTGTCTTCCTTACATGATGTTTTTCATGTTTCGATGCTGAGGAAGTACGAGCCAGATCCCTCGCATGTGTTGAGAACTAATGAGGTGGAGTTAGATCGGACTTTGAGCTATGTTGAATATCCCTTGCAGATCTTGGATATAAAAGAGAAACAGCTGAGGAACAAAACCATTCCTTTGGTGATGGTTCAATGGATCAAACATGGTAGAGAGAAAGCTACGTGGGAACTGGAAGAAAGGATGCAGCGTGAGTGGCCGCACCTGTTTGAGTGAGCGTTTCCTAGATTCCAGTAGTTGGTTCTTTGTTATTTCTCGGTAGATGTTTGCTTAAGTTATTTTCCCCAGTTATCTTGAACTCTTGTTTTGGAGTTGATTGATTTCGAGGACGAAATCCTATTTTAGTGGGGGAGAGATGTGAGACCCGAAAGCTGACAAGATTAATTGAGTTAATTAATCGAGTTTTATCGAAATCAGCTTTGAGTTGTTAGGCTTGGAGAAGCTAACGGGTTTTGTTTTAGTCCTTAGAACAGTTTTGGAGAATTTGAGTTTGGCGCGAAATCCGTTCAGTAGTTAGCGCGGGTCATCGCTGAATGTTGGCGTTCAGCAGTGGTGACGTCAGTAGTTGTCGCTGAATGGTTGTATTCAGCAGTCGTAGCGAGATCAGTTGTCGCTAGCGAGTGCGCTAGCGTGTTTTAGTATCGGGTGCTTCTACGTCTTCGTTTGGATTAGTTGGAACGACAGCGTTTTGGTTTAGCGAAGAAGACTCAGCAGTGAGTTGTGTTAGTTCTCTGCTGTGAGAGAGATCTGTTGTTGTGTTGCGAACATATGTTGGTTAGTTGTTCAGCAGTGAGTAGCGGGTGACGTGTCCAGTTGCGACAGTAGTTCTCTGCGACGTCGTTTAGTTTAAGTGATCGCTGTTTTGGCGTAGAGTGAGATCTGTTGCAAGATCTGCTCGCGAGCGGGAATATCAGTTGTGATAGCTTAAGTTATCGGTGGATCCGTTTCCAGTTTCTGTCAGCAGTGAGATTTAATAGGGAGCTTGGCCTTGTTCTCTATTATTGTTCCCGACACTTAGAATATTTCCCGATAGCAAATTCTATCGCGATACCCTAGCTACTGTTCATCGAACCTTATCTTCTTCGATTGCCGATGGTAGACAGCTCCGATTGAAGTAAGAGTGGTAGCGTTGGACTCCTCTTGCTGAGAAGCTTCGTTGGATATTGTTTTCGAACGTTTGCTTGAATCTGGTGAGGTGTGCGAAGACATCTCCCTTGTGTATTCTGTTAGCATAAGCGTCGGATTTCGCTCCTAGCTTGTTGGGGTAAGTAAAGTTCCTGCCTTTGAGCTTTTTTTAGAGCTTTCTGTTGAGTTAGAGAGGTAGGATTAGCGCTGGTGGAGTTTGTAACTCCTAGATGCTGTTTTCTGTGCTTCGGTCCCTGAGGAATTGTGTGTTACCGTTGAGCAGGTGGTAGATCTGTGTGCTCGGGACATCATTCTAGCTGTGCCTGTTCTGATGATTTGAGAGTACCAGGATGCTGTGTTTGAGGACGAGCGGGTAGTTCCCATATACTTCAGAGGCAGAGCGGGTAACTCCCGTGTCCCTCTTCTCCCAGCTAGGTTTGTTAGCCGCTTTGAGCGGAGTGGGTAGCTCCCACATCTCATGAGTGGGCAACAGCAGGTGGAGCTGTTTGTTTAGCATCTGGTACTGTGTACTGGAGATGAGTGGGTAGCTCCCATGTGCTCAGTATACCCCGTGGCCACTGTCCGTTTTCCCTTTGATCAGATCTTGCTGTTGAGCTGTTGTTGCGATCCTTTGGCTCCCTTCTTTCAGTTGTAGCCTTGATCCCTTGAATAGCATTTGCATATTTATCTGTTGCTTTCCTTATGATGTTTCTATCGCTCTCCGTACTGAGGTTTGACCCCGATGTCCCTCTGGGGCTTGTGTGTTGTTGCCTGTATGTGTTTTCAGGTTTCCCAGGTTTCTCTGCTGGTCGTGGCTTTGACTCAGCTGGAGGTGCCCCAGGAGGTGGATAGAGTGTCCCAGCTAGCGTATAGCATATATGTACTAGTACTGTCAGTCGGGGAATTCCCTGTGCTTAAGGGATTCAGTTGTATGCTATAGTACTTGTATTGTTTAAATGTTGTACTCTTATACTGAGTGTTTGTAAACTGAGATACTTTAAGTATTGTTGTATTTTAAATTATATGTTTTAAACCGTCTGGCCTAAAGCAAAAGATTTGCCACTATTTTATTGCTTCCGCGTTGTGCTTTATGTGGTCTTGCTCTGATTTGTGCACGAGGCCTGACATTTTTGGTATCAGAGCTTAAGCTGGGATAAGCTCGATTTCTTTTGATTACACTTGAGTCTAGGCACAGTGTTGTGTGTTGCATGTGCTTGGTTATGTGATCTCCTTGCTGCATTTAATTGTGCTGTATCTGTTCTGTTGTGACCTTACCCTCTTAGTGTTTCTTAGATGCCGCCTAGACGTAGGGGTAGAGGTAGAGGGCAGATTCCGGAAGAGTCATAAGGTCAGACCAAAGGTGATCAGCGTAGTTTTCCCCGTCGTGGACGCGGTAGGTAGGCCGAGGATGAGGTTGACGAGTTGGCTGCTCGTGTAAACGATATGGAACTCGTTATGGCGAGGTTTCAGCGTATGAATCCTCAGGTTTTCAATGGGGATGAGTCTAGTGCTGATGCAGATTCATGGTTGCAGCATGTCACGGGTTTCTTTAACCGTGTGCAGTATGATGACGAACTCAAGTTAAGTCTGGCTACTTTCCAGTTGAGGAAAGGTGCGGAGTGGTGGAGAGGCGCTTCGAGGACTTTGGAAGAGACTGGAGTAGGGATTACGTGGGACAGTTTTTATGTTGCTTTTCATAGGAGTATGTCCCGGAGTCCTACGTGAACGCCCGTGAGCGTGAGTTCGATAATTTGGAGCAGGCAGTATGTCTGCTAGAGAGTATGCCCGCAGGTTTTCTTCCCTTCTTGCGTACGTGCCGCATGTTTCTGGTCGGGAGAGAGAGAAAAGAACTAGATTTCTTGAGGGGTTGAAAGAGGAGTTGTATTCCTTGGTTTTGGCTAGCACGCCGAAGAGCTATGCTGTGAGACCTGAAATGTAATTAAGATTAATTTGTTGGAATTAATCGGTTTTTGGAGATTTCTGGTGGTTCAGATCTCTGTTTGGAAGTTTGGTTTGTATTTTCGGGTAGGAAATCACATTTTAAGCAATTCTGGAAATTTTGTTATTTTCAAGATTTCGAGTGAGAAATCTGGTTTTGAGAGGTCTGCTTGGTTTTGGTGAAAGCTGTTCGGGTTTCTTGAGAAATCTGGTCGCTGGTGCCTTTGTTTTCACGCGGCGTGTTTTGTAGCATAAGACAGGAAACGCCGTCGTTTTTGTGAGATCTGGTAGTCTCATTTAGGAGAGATCTGGTTGGTATTTAGCGCTAGAATCTGAAGTAGAGATCTGCCCGCGTGTTTTTGAGTTGAGGGCTAAACGATGTCGTTTGGATAAGTGGCTACGGCGTCGTTTGGTGAACGCTGGAGGGAGAGATCTGTTTTGTGGGATGTGTGTTCGCTTGTTCAGATTTCAGTGTCCAGCTTTTAGCGCTAGCATTCAGATTTCACCTGTGGCCCTGTGCAACGTCGTTTTGGGAAGTGCTGTGAGGACTAGAAATCGGTATTTTGGTGATTAGCGTAATACTCATATCTGAATAGGATTAACCAATGAGATGTTGGTCATCGCATTTTCATGCTTGAGAGAATTGGTTAATTCGTTGATGATTTTCATGTTTTCAGATTTGGTATAGATCAGATTTGAGTGCCGGTAGCTATCGGGTTTTACTGGAAGTAACGCTTGGCGAATTTTATGTCGAAATCTGAATTTTGGATTTTTCAGATTTGAGTGAGATCTGGGTGTCCAGATCTGGTCCTCGCTGGTTTGAGTGAGTTACCGCGAGAGGGAAGCGAACGATGTCGTTCTGGGTTACGCGGGTGATTATAAGTGATACGATGTCGTTTTAGGCGCTAGTCAGATCTGGTATTGAGTGAGGGACAAATTTGGTTAGCGAGGAAAAGTCAAGCGTTGGTCAACGGTACTATTTAGACCGGTCCGGTTCATGAGTTCGGAGTAAACCGGTGCGGTTTGAGGATCTCAGATTTGATCAAATCTGGATGACAGTTAGTGAGGTGTGCTTCAGATCTGGATATAGTGCGATGACGTTTAGTGTTAGTGAGCAGGACTCCTAGGCGACGCCGTTTTGTTTAGTAGCGCTTGTTTAGCGTAGCGAAGCCAGATTTGAGTTATCGCTGAGGCCAGATCTGAGGGACTTTTGCCTTAGCGCTAAGATCTGAGTTGGCGATGAGATCTGGATAAGTCGGTGTTGACTTTCACTAAAGCGTTGGCTGAAGGATTTAAATGCTAAGTAGCGATCGACACTTAGTCATTTTTCAACCCGACATTTCCTATCTCCTTTCCAGAGAAACCCTCCATTAGTACTGTTCATCCGAACCCTTCTCCATTAGATTGCCTCGATTTTCATCGTTGTTTGGAGCGAGATTGGTGGCGCTGGGTTCGTCTTGCTTAGCTCTTTCGATATATACCAGTTTGGAGTTGTAGATCTACTTGCGGAAGAAGAGTGTAACGCCCCAAAATCCATAGGACCATATATTTGAATCTTATTTATTTCAAGGGTCAATATGACAATTTAAATGTTAGCATAAGCTATATTATGAAGCTGATTCTATTAATTTCAGAAGTGAGGCACGACGCAGCAAGTTCCAGCAGATGTCACTCCAAGCGCAATACACGAGCAGATTTTAGAAATCTGTTGAAAATTATTTTTAGGAGAACGAAATGATTTCTTTTTAAGAGGGTTTGGTAGATTTGCAAATTAAAATATTGAGAGGGAAATTTTACTCAAATTCACAACTTTAGGTAATGTATGTCATGCTTGATGAATACACCTCCCCTGCCACTAATTCCTCTAATACAAATACCTGTTTTGAAGGAAAAGGTTCATATCATTTACCGAAAGAAAACTCTTTTGTGTTCTCTCAAATATTTCCAAGGAAGCTCGTTGTGTTTGCTTAGGAGGAACCCTGCGGGAACTAACTGCTGTTTTGTAAAAGCTCAGTTCAAAGGCAAGTAAAGCTGATCCTTGCTACACCATTTGAAGCATATATTGATTTTTATCATTTTATGGATCTGTTCCCTGTTTGTTTAAAGTTATGTTTAAGTTCATGTTTACGTATGTTCAAGGATGTTTAAAGAAAGAAAGATTGGGTTCAAAGTGGTGTTTTATGCTTCCAAAGTTTTGCAGAATGTTATGTTTAAAAGTACTGAGGAGTTCAGATTTGAGTAATATATGTTCATGAATATTCTTCTTTCTGGTGAATGGTAACATCTGAATTTGATTCTATGTAATCGGAGATACTAGTCGAATCAGAAACTAAGTCTGGTTTGATAGGCAGAACTGGTATCATAGATGTCGTTCGTGATGTTGCAGCACCAAGTTCTTATTCAGACTTTGTTTCCTATGTTAGCAACTAAATTTCATATTTAAAAACATAAGTTTTCATTTCAGTTCGTGTTTTTGCTACACATCAGATTTTAGCCAGTATTAAATATTTCACTGCTGAGTCGCTTACGCTTATTCATTGACATCTGAGTTGACCAACGACATCTATTTCAACTGAGTTATGTATTTTTCACAATCGAGATATGTTTTGTTTTCCAGTACAGTGTATTTTAGAGAAATTTGTTTCTATTTCAGCGATCAATTTCCAGTAGTCAAATCTGATACTCAGTAAGTTTTAAATGGGAAGCGAGTTTTAAAAGAAGTGAACCCTGTTGATTTTCAAAGCTGATTTCAAATAAGATTTCGAAAGAAAGGAGTTTAAAGGAACGGAAGTTTATTTTTAAGGATTTATGGCATAGATAACAGACGGTCATAAAGGAAGGGTGAGCAGTCGTCCAGATGTCGGTTGCCCCTTCACAATGAGCTATATGCTAAAACTGATATCAGAAATCATTTGATCAAGTGCACAACGGACCTAAGGAGAGCTTCTAAGCCATAAATCATAAAGTTTAAGAAATTAAATGAAGGGATCTGGGTTATTTTCCCCACATCCAAGTTACGAAAGAAAGTTCAAGAAAGAAAGTTTAAAGAAGTTTACGAAAGAATGTTTATGTTCAAATGATGTTCCTTTAGACTCAGTTATGTAATTGTTTAGATGTTTTCCTGCGTTAAATGACTTTTTTATTACTCAGATTTTACTTGCTGAGCCCCTAGGCTCATTAGTTTTTAAAACGGTGCAGGTGAGACAGTTAAGGGAGAAGCGGAAGGTGGAAGCTGAGACAGCTAGGTGGTGAAGTAATTATCTATGGACAGTGTTTTCCGTGTCTTAGCTGTTGTTGTCTTTCATCTTAGACATCTGTATTAAATCAATTACAACAGTAGTAAATTCATATAGAATTTGTAATATCGCTTTCTAGTGTATATGAAATCTGTTTTTCTGCAAAATTTCAGTACTTGGCGCCGAGAACGTGTGTGTTAGTTTTGTGTTTGGGTTTCGAAATATTTTCTAAGTTATAAGAAATACAGCTTATAACAAATTGCCGTTTAGCCCTTCTTTTTATTTCCAAAGTTTAATTCACCCCAAATCAGTGACCCCATGGGTTCGGGTGTCACAACGTGGTATCAGAGCATTGTTCCTGAGATAAACACATGCACTGTCAGTTGGATCAGATTTCATCGACCGTTTCTCCAAAGCTGTGAGTTTAATTTTTTTTTAAGAGCATTGTCTTTAAATTTTTAGCATGTTCTGATAATTATATGTGGTGGATTACGGGCTATAGATTATAAGATGTCAGGAAGAGGAAGAGGTAGAAGAGGTAACCCCTTAGAGGAAACCAGCCCTGACAGTAATGCTAGTATTGCTCAACTTTTAAGACTGCTGGTAGAGCAAACCGGTAGAGGTAATGGCCAATCTTCTAACAGTTGAGGACCAAGCCATGATGATTCCCAAGAAAAGTTCAGAAGACAAAAGCCGAAGGAGTTTAGTGGTACAACAGATCCACTAGTTGCTGAAAGCTGGATCAAGTTCATGGAGGTTATCTTTGAGTACCTCCAAATGCCAGATTCAGATAGGCCTAGGTGTTCTATCTACATGCTAAGAGATGACGCCATGATTTGATGGGAAGGAGCTAAGCTGTCTGTGGATTTGTTGAATCTTACTTGGGCAGATTTTAAACAAGTATTCTTTGAGAAATACTTTACGGCAGACAAGAGGTCTGAATTGAAGAGGGAGTTTCTGACCCTGAAACAGGGGAGTATGATTATACAAGAGTATGTAAGGAAATTTGAAAGGGGGTGTTACTTTGTGCCTTTGATAGGTAACGACCCAGAAGAGAAGTTAAGCCATTTTGCGGAAGGATTGAAGCCTATGTTCAAGATGAACGTTAGGCTATTGGTGCCCAAAACTTACAGAGAAGCAGTGGATAGAGCCCTGCGAATTGAAAGAGACTGGAAAGATGTTGACGAAGAAAGGCAGCAGAAGAGGCAAGCCTTTCAGCAGAAAGATAAGAGGCCCTTCAAGAAGTAAATAAGAATCAGCAAAGGCCTCAAGAGCAGAAACCTCTACCGATCCAACCCATTAGTGCAGTTCCAGCCAGCAACAGCAGAACCGTGTGTCCCAAGTGTCAGAGGACTCATCCTGGTCAATGTAGACTTGGACAGAATGTCTGTTACAAATGTGGGTTGCCAGGGCATATCATGAAGAATTTCCCAAAGTCAAGGCTGGTGACCAGTAGAGCCTATGTGATGATAGCTGATCAAGCCAACCCAGACACGACAGTAGTCACGGGTAAGATTATGATTGCTGGTTTGCCTTCTATGGCTTTGATAGATTTAGGAGCTACTCATTCCTTTATAGCAGCCAAGTTTTCTAAGAAATTACCCATTAAGCCTGAACAAGTAGCTATAGGCTTTTGTGTAACAGTACCTTCGGGAGAAGAGTTAGTATCCCATGACTTGTTTCGAAGTTTATAACTTAGACTTCAAGGGCAGTTGATTACTGCCAATTTAATTGTGTTACCAATGCCTGAATTCGATATGACTTTGGGAGTAGACTGGCTGACTAAGTATGGAGTAGTGATAGACTTTAAGCTTCGAACAGTAGTGGTTAATCCGCCCAGAGGAGATCCATTTAAGTTTGAAGCTAATCATGTTTGGAGGTTTCCCCGTATTATATCAGCTCTTAAATCTCAACGCTGTTTGAAGAAAGGAGGGGTAGGATTTTTGGCAAACTTGTCGTCCTTAGCAATGATTAGGAAGCCCCAACTTTTAGATGTGGAGGTGGTGCATAAGTTTTCCGAGGTTTTTCCAGAGGATATCCATGGATTACCACCAGACAAAGAACTGGAATTTTCAATTGACTTGGTTCCAGGAGCAGCTCCAGTTTCCAGACCACCCTACCGTCTAGCTCTATCAGAGATGAAGGAATTAAAGGAACAGATACAAGATCTGTTAGTGAAAGGATTTATTAGACCAAGTAAGTCCCCCTGGGGAGCCCCTGTTCTTTTTGTTGAGAAGAAAGACGGGAGTCTGAGGTGAAGTATAGATTATAGAGAACTGAATAAGTTGACCATTAAGAATAAATATCCCCTTCCTAGAATTGAGGATATTTTTGACCAGTTGAAAGGATCAGTAGTCTTTTCTAAGATTGATTTAAGGTCTGATTACCACCAGTTAAAGATTAAGGCATTAGATGTCTATAAGACAGACTTCAGAACTCGTTATGGTCACTATGAGTTCTTAGTAATGCCTTTTGGACTTACGAATGCTCCATCAGCTTTCATGGATTTAATGAATAGAGTTTTCCAACCATTCCTGGACAAATTTGTAGTTGTGTTCATAGATGATATCTTAGTATATTCTAAGACCAGATTTGAGCATGTCGACAATTTGAGGACAGTGCTTCGAGTTTTGAAAATAAACAGTTGTTTTCTAAATTCAGCAAGTGCGACTTCTGGTTGGAGAAAGTAGCATTCTTAGGTCATATTATATCTAAGAATGGATTGGAAGTTGACCCAGCTAATGTAGAAGATGTTCGTGACTGGCCAGTACCAAGATCTGTTTCAGAGATAAGGAGTTTCTTGGGATTACCTGGATACTATAGGCGATTTATCCAAGGATTTTCTAAGATAGCTGTTCCCTTGACCTCTTTGACAAGAAAGCTGGTTAAGTATGAATGGACTCCAGAATGTTAAATCAGTTTTGACAAGTTGAAGCAAGTGCTGATAGAAGCCCTTGTGCTAACCATGTCATCTGATCAAGGAAAGTTTGTCATCTATACAGATGCGTCAAAGATGGGTTTAGGTGTTGTACTGATGTAGGACCGGAGAGTGATTTCCTATGCTTCCAGACAACTTAAAGATCACGAGAAGAATTATCCTACGCATGACTTAGAGCTAGCAGCTGTAGTCTTTGCCCTTAAGATTTGGAGACATTATCTCTATGGGGAGAAGTGTGAAATATTCACTGACCATAA
The DNA here is from genome assembly GCA_001598015.1 of Dorcoceras hygrometricum. Taxonomy (NCBI): domain Eukaryota; kingdom Viridiplantae; phylum Streptophyta; class Magnoliopsida; order Lamiales; family Gesneriaceae; genus Dorcoceras; species Dorcoceras hygrometricum. The sequence continues at coordinate 136,121 of KQ992533.1, read as the reverse complement.
GAGCCTCAAGTATTTCTTCACCCAGAAGGAACTTAATATGAGGCAGAGTAGATGGCTAGAGCTAGTGAAAGATTATGATTGCACAATCAACTATCACCCAGGAAAAGCCAATGTGGCGGCAGATGCCTTGAGTAGGAAATCTGTTGGATTAGCTCAGCTCTTGGTCCAGAGACCATTGGCTTATGATATTGAGAAGTATGGAATAGAAATAGTGCCCAGTGGTAGTACTATGGTTTTGGCAGATCTCTGCATAAGATCAAATCTGATAGACCAGATTCGAGAGGGACAACCCAAAGATGAGCAACTTCAGAAGTGCGTTAAACATGATAGAGAGAGAGGCAGTAACCTCTACTTTTCTGAGGAAGGAATAATCAGATTTCATGACAGGATCTGGGTGCCCCAAGTATACACCTTGAGATCAGATCTCATGACAGAGGCACATACAGCCCCATATTCAGTACATCCAGGGAGTACTAAAATGTACAAGGACCTCCAGAAATTGTATTGGTGGCCAGGAATGAAGCGAGACATTGCCAGATTTGTCTCTGAGTGTTTGAATTGTCAATTGGTAAAAGATGAACACCAAAGGCCAGCAGGATTATTGAAGCCACTGCCTTCCAGAATGGAAGTGGGAGTGTATAGCAATGGACTTTGTAGTTGGTCTACCCAAGACTGTTCAAGGATATAACTCTATTTGTGTTATAATAGACAGACTCACTAAGTCTGCTCACTTCTTACCAGTTAAGTCAACCTATGATGTGAGTAGATATGCAGATTTGTATGTAAGGGAAATAGTGAGGCTACATGGTGTTCCAGTTTCCATAGTATCGGATAGAGATCCAAAGTTTACCTCATCTTTCTGGAAAAGTTTTCATAGAGCTTTGGGTACGAAGATAACTTTTAGCACAGCTTTTCACCCCCAGATAGATGGACAATCAGAAAGGGTGATTCAGATTTTAGAAGATTTGCTCCGAGCGTGTATTGTGGATTTTTCAGAGAGTTGGGATCTGAAGCTACCATTGGTAGAATTTGCGTACAATAATTTCAAGCTTCTATCCAGATGGCTCCATATGAAGCTCTCTATGGCCGCAAATGTAGAACACCTCTTCACTGAGATGAAGTTGGTGAGAGAGCTGGCTTAGGACCAGATGTAGTGGAGCAAACAGCAGAAACTGTTAGAAAGATAAGGGAACGAATGAAAGCTGCTCAAAGTAGACAGAAGAGTTACGCAGAGAATAGGAGAAAAGATCTGAGTTTTGAAATTGGCGATCATGTATTTCTGAGAATTTCTCCAATGAAAGGAGTAATGCGTATTGGGAAGAAAGGAAAGCTGAGTCCAAGATATATTGGACCATATGAGATTTTAGAAAGAATAGTAACGCTAGCTTATCGTTTAGCACTGCCCCCGCAGCTGTCAGCAGTGCATAACGTTTTTCATGTTTCAGCTTTGAGTAAGTATATCTCTAACCCTTCACACGTGCTAAGTCATGAGCCAATCCAGTTAGCAGCAGATTTAAGTTATGAAGAGAGACCAGAGAAGATTCTTATTCGAGAAGTTAGGAAGCTAAGAAATCATAGTATTCCTATGGTTAAGATACAATGGTCTAACCAATCTGAGCGAGAAGCTACGTGGGAGACAGAAGCCGATATGCTTAACCTTTACCCAATCATAGTATTCCTATGGTTAAGATACAATGGTCTAACCAATCTGAGCGAGAAGCTACGTGGGAGACAGAAGCCGATATGCTTAACCTTTACCCATATCTGTTTGGTAAGTAAATTTCGAGGACGAAATTTCAATATGGAGGGTAGAGTTGTAACGTCCCAAAATCCATAGGACCATATATTTGAATCTTATTTATTTCAAGGGTCAAGATGACAATTTAAATGTTAGCATAAGCTATATTATGAAGCTGATTCTATTAATTTCAGAAGTGAGGCACAACGCAGCAAGTTCCAGCAGATGTCACTCCAAGCGCAATACACGAGCAGATTTTAGAAATCTGTTGAAAATTATTTTTAGGAGAACGAAATGATTTCTTTTTAAAAAGTTTTGGTAGATTTGCAAATTAAAATATTGAGAGGGAAATTTTACTCAAATTCATAACTTTAGGTAAGGTCTGTCATGCTTGATTAATACACCTCACCTGGCACTAATCCCTCTCATACAAATACCTGTTTTGAAGGAAAAGGTTCATATCATTTATAGAAAGAAAACTCTTTTGTGTTCTCTCAAATATTTCCAAGGAAGCTCGTTGTGTTTCCTTAAGGAGGAGGAACCCTACGGGAACTAACTGTTGTTGTACAAGCTCAGTTCAAAGGCAAGTAAAAGCTGATCCTTGCTACACCATTTGAAGCATATATTTATTTTTATCATTTTATGGATCTTCTTGACTGTTTTTTTAAAGTTATGTTTAAGTTCATGTTTACGTATGTTCAAGGATGTTTAAAGAAAGAAAGATTGGGTTCAAGCTTCCAAAGTTTTTCAGAATGTTATGTTTAAAAGTACTGAGGAGTTCAGATTTGAGTCATGTATGTTCATGAATATTCTTCTTTCTGGTGAATGGTAACATCTGAATTTGATTCTATGTAATCGGAGATGCTAGTCGAATCAGAAACTAAGTCTGGTTTGATAGGAAGAACTGGTATCATAGATGTCGTTCGTGATGTTGCAGCGCCAAGTTCTTATTCAGACTTTGTTTCCTATGTTAGCGACTAAATTTCATATTTAAAAACAGAAGTTTTCATTTCAGTTAGTGTTTTCGCTACACATCAGATTTTAGCCAGTATTAAATATTTCACTGCTGAGTCGCTTACGCTTATTCATTGACATCTGAGTTGACCAACGACATCTGTTTTGTTTTCCAGTATAGTGTCTTTTTGAGAAATTTGTTTCTATTTCAGTGATCAATTTCGAGTAGTCAAATCTGATACTCAGTAAGTTTTAAATGGGAAGAGAGTTTTAAAAGAAGTGAACCCTGTTGATTTTCAAAGCTGATTTCAAAGAAGATTTCGAAAGAATGGAGTTTAAAGGAACGAAAGTTTATTTTTAAGGATTTATGGCATAGATAACAGACGGTCATAAAGGAAGGGTGAGCAGTCGTCCAGATGTCGGTTGCCCCTTCACAATGAGCTATATGCTAAAACTGATATCAGAAGTCATTTGATCAAGTGCACAACGGACCTAAGGAGAGCTTCTAAGCCATAAATCATAAAGTTTATGAAATTAAATGAAGGGATCTGGGTTATTGTCCCCACATCCAAGTTACGAAAGAAAGTTCAAGAAAGAAAGTTTAAAGAAGTTTACGAAAGAATGTTTATGTTCAAATGATGTTCCTTTAGACTCAGTTATGTAATTGTTTAGATGTCTGCCTGCGTTAAATGACTTTGTTATTACTCAGATTTTACTTGGTGAGCCCCTAGGCTCATTAGCTTTTAAAATGGTGCAGGTGAGACAGTTAACGGAGAAGCGGAAGGTGGAAGCTGAGACAGCTAGGTGGTGAAGTAATTATCTATGGACAGCGTTTTCCGTGTCTTAGCTGTTGTTGTCTTTTATCATAGACATCTGTATTAGATCAATTGTAACAGTAGTAAATTCATAGAATTTCAGATGTTGTAATATCGCATTTGCAGTATATATATGAAATTGGTGAGACAGTTAACGGAGAAGCGGAAGGTGGAAGCTGAGACAGCTAGGTGGTGAAGTAATTATCTATGGACAGCGTTTTCCGTGTCTTAGCTGTTGTTGTCTTTCATCTTATACATCTGTATTAAATCAATTACAACAGTAGTAAATTCATATAGAATTTCAGATGTTGTAATATCGCATTTGCAGTATATATATGAAAT